>JARVZY010000429.1:0-42725 GCA_030686995.1 Artemisia argyi | reverse complement strand
TCATAGAATGCAATAAACACTTTGTTTATTCATACCTTAAGTGATTTGGATGTAAAGACAAATGTTAAGCACTAAAAACTTGTTTACGTCATAAGTTTTAGATTAATGAGTTTATGCTTTGTAATTATCAAAACATAGAGACATTGTTAATATGTTAACAATGTTTTTAGACATTATTAATTTATGTCAACAATCTCCCCCTTTTTGATGATTACAAAACCTTAAACTCTTTAAACCTAAAATTTAATTTTTAGACAAGCATTAGAGTTTAATATTCACTTCTCCCCCTTTTTTTACAATCAAAAAGGTTATGCCGACTAGCTTCGTAAATGAAGTTAGACGGGATGAAAGCTCCCCCTTGATGTGTGCTCCCCCTTGTTCGATGGCACCAAGGGATCGAGATATGGAATGCTCGCAAGAAAAATATTAGAAGCACAAGCATATATAGAAGAAAATGCAATATACAAATAACAAGCATAGCAAACAAATATTAAGGATACATAACAATTAATTCAAAGTGATTATGTTAAAAGATCCTAATTTGCCAAAAAGAGCCATCGGACTTGCTTGTAACAAAAGGTTGGTTGATTCGTATTTGAAAGTGAAAATCATAAGCATGTAGTATGCTTGGATGGTTGATGATGGAGTGTTTGGAATGAAGATGGTTGAGTTAGGGTAAGGTTGTTGGATTAATGGAGGTATATGTTTGGGTCATGAATGTTGGATAGTTTGGTGGTGGAGAGTTTGTAGCGGAAGAGGTTGATAAAAGTTTTGGATGTTGCTCAAGTGAGGGTATTGGATGTGATCTAGTGAGAGGATATTCAATCCAAGTGAAGTGTTCATTGAATGCAATGGTTTTTAGGAGAAAAATGCAACAAGGTCAATTGTTGACATGCTTCTCAAGTTGATTAATGTTGTGTGGTGATGAGGGTGATCTAGATGAAGGTGGATCCAAATTGCGTTGAGCAAGATGTAAGGCTAAAAGAGCACTAAGCACATGGGCTTCTTTTAGCGCCTCAACGAACTTCAAGTGTTCGGAGGAAGGTGATGGTGGTGGAGCATGATAGTTGTCTTGGGTAATCATGAAAACATGATATGGGCGGAAGAGATGTTTTATGAGTGGATGGTGTTTTTGTTGAATGAGCAACATGTAAAGTGTTGGTAATGAGGTTGGGATTATGGTTTTGGGATTGTGCATGCTCATCATAAGAAGGAGCATTAGTCGAAGCACGAATGGATGATTTGTTGTTAAATGGATCATTTGTGTGAGAGTGAGGTTTAGGTGTTGGTTGATTATGAACAACATCGCTTTAGTTGTGAAAAGATTATGAGGTTTGAGTGTAATGTAGAAGGATATGGGTGAATAAAGGTTTTTGATATGTAATGTTGGTGAGAAGGAAAGTGAGGTGTTAGGTAAGTAATGTTTGAAAACATAGGAGGAATTTGGTGTTGGATGTTTGACAACGTCATTTGATTTGACGGAATTTTAAAGGGAGTTAGGCTTTCTTCTCCAAACAAGTTTCTTGGTGGTTTTGGCTTAATGGGAGAGGAAATGATGAGATAAGTGGAGATTGAGAGGAATGAGAGTGTTTATAATGTAGGATTGGTGGGATCAAGGATGGATAAACTTTGATGGAAGGTTTAGGATAGAATAGGTTTGTGAATTTTGGGAAGTGTAGGATGAAATGGGCTAAAAAATAGAAAAGGAAAACAACACCTTCGACCATCAGATGGCCGGTCCCCTTAATTGGAGGCCGGTCCCCTTAATAATTAAGGGGGCCGCCTTATGATTTAAGGGGGCCGCCCATCTGGTGATTCCCAGATTGCCAGAAAAGGGTTTTTGGTAGTGAATTGCAGAAAGGTTGTGTTTTTGGTTTCAAACAAGTCCAACTCTTTGAGGTAAATAAGCATATACTAATTATGTAGGCAATTATGTAGCCAAAGCATGTTAACCAAAGAGATTAAGTAAACAAGCAATTTCATCTAGCATGCAAACATACTCATCAAGCAAGTAAAATATAAGTGCTAGGAAAGAATAAGCAACATCAAGTATTTCATAACTACATAACAATGAGGATTAATCCTAATGTGTATCAATGTGCAATAAGTGGATAGTTATGATAGCATGGATTTCTAGACTTGTTACAAACAAAGTCTTAATAAACAAACCATGGTCCTCTTGATTTGATTTAGTTCACTTATAAGTGTCATTTATATAAATATAGATGACAAATATGAGATCACCATGCATGATTTTAAAAGAGACGTTTTTAGCATTATTCAACAATGTTTGAAAGTAAGTTTTCACTTGGATGTGAGAGTTATTTGAATAAAATAGATTGGGTTTTTACTTCAAAATGTGTGAATGAACGGTAAAGAATATTTTCCCAATCTTTAGTTTTGATCAAAACAAAATTGTGGATATTGATAGTGAAAACATGTTATTTAAAAGTGGGATAGTTATTTGAAAAACTATTTTCCAAAATGTGAGGTTTTTGCATATTTTTAGAGATATTAGATTTTTTTGACAACAAATATCATAAATTAAATATTTTTAAAAAATATTTATTAAAGATCTCATGCACAAGAGGATTGGTTAATCCTATTATTATCTCATGCTATCGTTTCTACATATCCTATGATCCTAAAGGAAATGAAGACGATAATTTATATGTTAGATGCGAGAGTGTTGAATGGGGTATAACCTAACATCTATAGTTCCTTTGTTTTCGCACGCTTATCTGACTTAATGCCATAGTCTACGAGAGCTTGTTTCATCCATAGTTTTCTTAAGCGAGGGATCTAATCCTACTTCTATATTAATGATTGATCCACTTAACTCATTTCACTTCATCACCATGAGTTTGCTAATAGTGGATATAGAAGATTTCCATTTTCTATTTTGTTCGGAAATGAACAATTTTATCTTATTCCTAGGAAAGTCAACCAATGATGTTTCTAGGTTATAAGAATATAAGCAATTATGTACTAAGCATTAATCTAACTTAATCATTTATCTAAGCATGCAAATTATAGTGATTAACTTAAGAGAAACGCGTACCTTTTAGTCTTCAATGGAATATCTTCAAGCACTTCAAGTGACCATGTTGATTTAAAGAGGTCATTTGTAGATGATATTCCAACTTCTTCCAAGATTGACAACTTAGCCACTTGGTCCCCATTGTCTCATTGGTCCAAAGTTGTTTGGTCCAAACATAATTAACATTTGGCTAGGATGCATGTATGGTGGTAATATTTCCCAAGGATTGTAACTTGGTTGATAATTCCACATTTGATTTCTAGTGTTATTGTAATATTGTCTATTTTGATTTCTTCTAGGTTGAGATGTTTTAGATCTTGGATGATGATTGTTAGGTTTTCTTGGTGGTGGAGTTTTAGATCTTAATTTAGGTTTAGAGGATCCTACTTCGGTCTTTAAGGATCGTTTATAAAAAGTTTTTACTTTTTCATCATTCGCAATGGGTATTTTTCTATCTTTTGTAAGTATATACTTAGGATTTGATTCTAATGATTTTTGTTTACTAGATTCACATTAAAACTTTATACTTTTATTTTCACTAGTTGAAACATTAGTTGAAGTTAATCCTAGACCGGTTTTATCTCCCGAAGTTTCTTGAACACTTAGTATTTTCTTAAGTGGGTTACTACTATTTTTAAACCTGTCAAGTTTGAAAATTTCATCTTTAAGTTTTTCGTTTTCATTTTTAACCTCTAAGCAAGTTTTACATTTTACAAAAACTTCTTTTCCTTTTTCCAAATGTTGTAGTTTAATTTTTAATTCGAGTACTTCATTTTCTAATAGATTATTAATATGTTTTAGTGACTTATTTTTAGCTATAACCTTTTGACCTAATTTGCATAACCTATTATATTCACTATCTAGGTCTTTTTCATCTAATGATAAATTTTCGTCACTAAAGTATTCGGTTTCGGAACGTACCTCGCTTGATGTCTTAGCCATAAGACACTTTTCTTCATTTGTGGTTTCTTTCTTGTCCTCATCGCTATCACTCCAAGCACCTCCAATAAACGCCTTTTGATTTTGATCTCTTGACATCATTGGACACTTTCCGATGAGATGATTTGGATTGCCACATTTAAAACACTTCCTTTCATTATATGGTTGCCTAATGTATCTTCCTCGTCTTTTGAAGAATTTCTTGAAGTCTCGTACGGCCATAGCATACTCTTCATCGTCACTTTTGGAGGTTGAGCATTCTTCGTCACTAGAGTCCTTTTTAGCTTTCAACGCAATTGATTTGCTTTGCTCCCTTTTTCCTTTGAACATCTCGGAGTCTTTCTTTATTATTTCTTCGTAGACCTTTAAGTTACCAATCAATTCGTCAAGTTGTAGAGTTGACAAATTCTTTGATTCTTCAATAGCCGTGACTTTAGCTCGCCATTTTGGATGAAGAGCCCTAAGAAATTTCCTGACAAAATTCTTACTAGAAAAATTCTCATCAAGTGCTTTTAGACTTGTGATGATAGTGTTAAACCTAGCAAAAGCATTATCAATTGATTTCTCTTCCGGAATCGTAAATTGCTCATATTGTTGCACAAGTAGATCTATTTGGTTATCCTTGACTTGACTATTACCTTGGTGAGTTATTAGTAAAGAATTCCAAATTTCTTTTGCGGTTTCACACATAAAGATCCTTTCGTATTCTTTACGTTGTAACGCATTGTAAATAACCATTTTTGCTTCATTGTTTTTAGAAAGTCTTCTTTTTAAATTATCATTTTGTTTTTCAAAAGGTACTATTTCATCTTTATTTGTTTCGGGATTATTTTGAGTAGGTAAAAAATCACCATTAGTAATAACATGCCAAAGATCTAGATCCTTTGATTTCACATAAGTTTCGAATCGATTTTTCCAATATAAAAATCCATTACTTTCAAATAGTGGTGGTCTTTGCATAGATTGCCCTTCTAAATATTTTTCAGATTCCATAGATCGTTACAAGTTTTAAAATACAATATATTTTAAAAATCTTGCTAGACCTGGCTCTGATACCAATTGTGGAAAACTAGAAGGGGGGTTGAATAGTTTTACGTCTTTTTAATTTTATTATGAAAACTTGGTTTAGTTTTAAAACCTTGTTTGCTTTTAAAACTTTGATTCAATCTTATGTGAACTCAAATGTTGAACAATATGAACAAGTATATCTAAGTATGAACAATAATAATAATGTAAGCTAAGTATGTGAAATCAACACATGCATAATATGAACAATTATAGCTATATACAAGAGATAAGTACGTAATCGTTTATCTTATAATCCTTAGTTATATTTTGTATGAAAACTATACTTGATCGAAATGATCAATTATATGTATGTAACCTTTTTAGTTTGATTGTAAAAACTTTGTTTTGTGAATGAAACTTTCGTTTGATCTTTAAGTAAAATCAATACTAGCACTATATGAGCAACTATATATATACGTCTACGTCTACAAATGTAATAACGATATAAGCAAGATAATAAGTAAGATATGGAAAGATCTAACCGCGAGACAAAGGATTTATAGTGGTTCGGCTACAAGGACACCTTCCTTGCCCTACTCCACTCCTCGAGTCACCTACTCGAGAGTTTTCTTCACTATGTCAACAAGCTCCTTATGGTGGAGAAACCTTACACACCTTGGCTTACACAAGTTAACGACACTAAGCTAAATGTCGAGTTCTAATCGTAGCTAGAACCAATCTCACACCAAATATCACACCACGTGATCTTCACACCTTCACACCTTCTTCAAGACTTCACACCGTCTTCACAACTACTTCACACCAATCTACTACACACCTATCTTCACAACTACTTCACACCAACTATCTTTACTACAATCTAGTTCACACCTATCTTCTACACACCAATTATCTTCACTACAATCTACTAGCCAATCACACTATCTATATTCCTAACACAACTATCTACAATCAAATATTCACAACACACTACACAAAGATATATGTAAATATTCTTGATGATGCACCAACAACTTGGATGTGGAGATCACAACAAGTTGTAATACTTCTTGTCTTGGGGGATAGAAGTATTCTTCTCTTGCACTTGAGATGATGAAGATTGAATCACTTTGAAACAAAGAATTATACACTTATGATCAAAGGATGAGAGAATAGAGAAATGGATCTAGATCAGAAAGTTTAGAAGTGCAAAAGGTGAGAAAATTCTGTGGGATGAACCAGTATTTATAGGGAGAAAAAATACTGTTCTGGAGCGTGGCCGGTCCCCTTAATTAGGGGCCGGTCCCCTTAATCATTAAGGGGGCCGCCTAGGGAATTAAGGGGGCCGCCCCTCCAGAACGTTGGTTTTATTTGTCTTTTTGTGGGGAAGGTTTTTCTGGATTAGATTTGCCATTTTTGGTTGGAAATTTGAATTCATATATTTATAATGAATTAAACATATTCCTTTAATTCCAAAAATGTTTTATAAAAGATATAAAATGTTTTGTGACATTTTATAAAAAGTCTAGTGTTTAAGAAAATTGTTCCTTTGATCATAGAATGCAATAAACACTTTGTTTATTCATACCTTAAGTGATTTGGATGTAAAGACAAATGTTAAGCACTAAAAACTTGTTTACGTCATAAGTTTTAGATTAATGAGTTTATGCTTTGTAATTATCAAAAAATAGAGACATTGTTAATATGTTAACAATGTTTTTAGACATTATTAATTTATGTCAACACAATATTCCAACACCTCCTCGTGGTCTCACCAAGGAACAAGCCAAGAAGAGGACACATGATGTGCCTGCACCAAGTTCCTCATCATCTGAAGATCTTCCACCATTTCCCTCCAAAATTGATGATCCTGTGTACCAGAGAGAGATGGAGAGAAAGTGGAATGAGTTGGAGAGGACAAACAGAGTTCCCAATCCTGAGGAGTTTCCCTTCATCTTCACTCCTCAATTGAGTGCCTTCCATTAGGAGATGAACATGTTCCCACATAGCTTTAGCCGTTTTCTGAGCATCGACACTTCGATAAATTGGGTTAGGTATTCCTTGAAGTATGTAGGCCATAGCATACTCATCAGCTTCACGATGTAGTTTCTGATCTTCTGTGAGTTGATTTTCTGGAACAAGTTTCTCTGCAGGAGCACATGGAGGATCAGCAGTTGGATCACCAATTTCAAGTCTTGTTGGCCACTCAAATGGTCCTTCAAGTATCACTTGTTTCAAGAACTTCCCATGGGGTTTCTTTAGCTCAAGGAATCGTAAGAATCAACTTGACCATTGAACATAGTTCCCAGGTGTTAGCATTGGAGGTGTTTCAAGTGAACATGCCTCATGTCTGGATTGTTTAGTTGTAATAACTTCACACATTCTATCAAACCAGTGAGGTTGTTTGGAGGAAAACTGATTGTTTTGTTGTGACATTTGAGATGGATGTAGTTGAGGGATGATTTGATGTTGTTGCATCATGAGATATTGTTGTGGTGGATTAAACGGTTGATGATGAAAGTGTGATTGTGACGGTTGTTGATACAATTGTTGCTGATGATATTGTTGTTGCTGATACTGCTGAGGTTGTTGTTGCTGAGGATGAGAGAAGTAGTAATGTGGTGGTTGAGACATATTAGAACACTTGTGTAATAATGGATCTTGTAGAAGGTATAGGTTAGCCAAATCTCGAAAACTTTGCACAAGTAAGTGATTGCAAAAGTTTGCTTTAGCAGTGATTGCGAAACTTTAACTCTCAACTCGGGATTGCGAAACATAAAGTTTGCGAAAAAACCTTTTAGGTTTGTGAAACTAATCAGGTTCTCGAAACTTTAGTGATTTCGAAACTTTTAAGATATTTTTGAAAACTTTGAAATTTCGAAAACTGAAGATGCTTTCGAAATAGTAAAAGTTTGCGAAAGAACTTTGTGATTTCGAAAACTAGAAAATTTTCGAGAACACAAATACCAAAGCCAAGTTTCAAAATTATACAATTTCGAAACTTATCCAAAAGTCGAAGTAACTTTCTTTCTCGTACAAGAAAGAAAATAATGAGTTCACAAAACGAAGTCGATGTAGAGCACTTAGTGTAGATCTCGAAATAGGTGCAAAATCACGTTCTCGAAACTAGGCAGATTTTGTTTTCAAGGAAAGTAAGCCAAAAACTCGTTTAAATTTCAAGATATTTGTACTTTTAGGTATAAAATGATGAGATCTTTAAGAAAGTTGAAAACTTTTTCAATTTTTTCAAAAAATGAAAAAGATTTCGAAAAATAGTACAAATTTCCAAATCGAATTTTTTGAAAAAAAGTTTGGAACTTTTTGGTTTGTTTTGATTTTTTAACACAAGTTTGTAAGCAAAGATGTGATAAAAACCAAGAAACAAGCAAGAAAGTACAAAGTTTTCACAAAAAATCAAGTAGAAAAGAAATTTTTGGATCGAATTCCACTTAAAAACAATAACTACACCTTCTTCCGGCGAATGCTACCACTTGTTAGGTCACCATTTTGTAAACACAAGTATCAGAATGAGATAGATATAAGGAGTTGGGTGATTATATGAATAAGAGAATAATGAGAGCAAGAGTTTCCTTAAGATATCAAATAACCAACCAACCATTACATAAGACCTAAGCATGGTATATATAGGTAACGAGCTAGGGCAACATCCTACTCCTTCCCTTCTTACAAACGTGTAGGCTTTAGAGCCCATGGACCATATGACTTAAGCCTAGTAAACTTGAAACATTACATAAATGTAAGTAAATAATAACTTAAGCAACCTATTATTACAAATGACCGAGACTTGATAAAATAGTAACACTTTGGTTCCAACAAGATCTATTCTATAATTAACTATACAAGTTTCCTAATAGTAATCCTGACAGCAGTGGTAATATTATGTAATTGCAGTGGTAATGAGTTTCCACTGCAAGTGCATTCTTCATCAGTTGTAACTTCCATACTAGCCGTGGTAACTAATAAGATAATTCCCAACAATAAGGCCAGCCATAAAGAGGACGGGTTCTGGAAAGTTTGCACATCAATAGGATGTATGGCAAGACGTTGATAAAGTCATTCATCCTGAACATTGAGGGGAAGTTGATCATTGAATTTCTTACGGTCGAAACGGAATGCTTCATTCAAGAGTGCTGGATACCCTGGAGGTACGATTGTATCTTGTATATAAAAGAATTTCCCTTTCCAGTTTGTTATATTTGTGAAACGCTTCGTGATTAGCACGGGCACATTTTCGTCGTTCCTCTTTGACAATGTCAACCAATCTCCCCCGGGACACAGGTTAAGGAAGCCTCGAAGCACATTTAGTGTAGGCTCATACCCATATGCCTTACACATTATTATGTAGGTAGTAAGTTTGGCTAATCCAAATGGATTAAACCTCGAAATGTGCACCTCATAATATTGTAGCAACTCTAGAAACAATGGGTGCAGGGGTATCCTTAGATTTGAGCGGGTAAATGCATGAATATACAAACCCACATACCCTTTTGGGGCATCATAAATGCTTTGATTACTTTTTGGGAGAAAACTTTATGTTGTTTGGGTATTGGGTAATCATCTAGAAAAAGGGCTAGGGCTTCCCTGGAAATAGTACATTTTTGTTGTCTTATAATGCGTTTAGCATCCATGCTCATGGCTATACCTAAAGTAACTAATTTTAAAATGAGGGAATATTCTACCTTTTGATTGCTGCAGATCACGGCTTGTGGTAGTTGCAGAGGAAAGAGTTATGATTCAGAATTTGGAGTTCACTGCTATCCTAGGTACTGTGATTTTGTGACGTTCCAAATCATTTACCACATTTGTGAAACGATGATAATATGATTCAAGTGACTCCCCTGGTTCAATTGTGATGTCAGTGTATTCCATACAGAGTTTTGATTCCATATCATCTTTGTTCAATTGAGTGCCTTCCATTAGGAGATGAACATGTTCCCACATAGCTTTAGCCGTTTTCTGAGCATCGACACTTCGATAAATTGGGTTAGGTATTCCTTGAAGTATGTAGGCCATAGCATACTCATCAGCTACACGATGTAGTTTCTGATCTTCTGTGAGTTGATTTTCTGGAACAAGTTTCTCTGCAGGAGCACGTGGAGGATCAACAGTTGGATCACCAATTTCAAGTCTTGTTGGCCACTCAAATGGTCCTTCAAGTATCACTTGTTTCAAGAACTTCCCATGTGGTTTCTTTAGCTCAAGGAATCGTAAGAATCAACTTGACCATTGAACATAGTTCCCAGGTGTTAGCATTGGAGGTGTTTCAAGTGAACCTGCCTCATGTCTGGATTGTTGAGTTGTAATAACTTCACACATTCTATCAAACCAGTGAGGTTGTTTGGAGGAAAACTGATTGTTTTGTTGTGACATTTGAGATGGTTGTTGTTGAGGGATGATTTGATGTTGTTGCATCATGAGATATTGTTGTGGTGGATTAAACGGTTGATGATGAAAGTGTGATTGTGACGGTTGTTGATACAATTGTTGCTGATGATATTGTTGTTGCTGATACTGCTGAGGTTGTTGTTGCTGAGGATGAGAGAAGTAGTAATGTGGTGGTTGAGACATATTAGAACACTTGTGTAATAATGGATCTTGTAGAAGGTATAGGTTAGCCAAATCTCGAAAACTTTGCACAAGTAAGTGATTGCGAAAGTTTGCTTTAGCAGTGATTGCGAAACTTTAACTCTCAACTCGGGATTGCGAAACTTAAAGTTTGCGAAAAAAACCTTTTAGGTTTGCGAAACTAATTAGGTTCTCGAAACTTTAGTGATTTCGAAACTTTTAAGATATTTTTAAAAACTTTGAAATATCGAAAACTGAAGATGTTTTCGAAATAGTAAAAGTTTGCGAAAGAGCTTTGTGATTTCGAAAACTAGAAAATTTTTGAGAACACAAATACCAAAGCCAAGTTTCGAAATTATACAATTTCGAAACTTATCCAAAAGTCGAAGTAACTTTCTTTTTCGTACAAGAAAGAAAATAATGAGTTCACAAAACGAAGTCGATGTAGAGCACTTAGTGTATATCTCGAAATAGGTGCAAAATCACGTTCTCAAAACTAGGCAGATTTTGTTTTCTAGGAAAGTAAGCCCAAAACTCGTTTAAATTTCAAGATATTTGTACTTTTAGGTATAAAATGATGAGATCTTTAAGAAAGTTGAAAACTTTTTCAATTTTTTCAAAAAATGAAAAAGATTTCGAAAAATAGTACAAATTTCCAAATCGAATTTTTTGAAAAAAAGTTTGGAACTTTTTGGTTTGTTTTGATTTTTTAACACAAGTTTGTAAGCAAATATGTGATAAAAACCAAGAAACAAGCAAGAAAGTACAAAGTTTTCACAAAAAATCGAGTAGAAAAGAAATTTTTGGATCGAATTCCACTTAAAAACAATAACTACACCTTCTTCCGGCGAATGATACCACTTGTTAGGTCACCATTTTGTAAACACAAGTATAAGAATGAGATAGATATAAGGAGTTGGGTGATTATATGAACAAGAGAATAATGAGAGCAAGAGTTTCCTTAAGATATCAAATAATCAACCAACCATTACATAAGACCTAAGCATGGTATATATAGGTAAGGAGCTAGGGCAACATCCTACTCCTTCCATTCTTACAAACGTGTGGGCTTTAGAGCCCATGGACCATATGACTTAAGCCTAGTAAACTTGAAACATTACATAAATGTAAGTAAATAATAACTTAAGCAACCTATTATTACAAATGATCGAGACTTGATAAAATAGTAAAACTTTGGTTCCAAAAAGATCTATTCTATAATTATCTATACAAGTTTCATAATAGTAATCCTGACAGCAGTGGTAATATTATGTAATTGCAGTGGTAATGAGTTTCCACTGCAAGTGCATTCTTCATCAGTTGTAACTTCCATACTAGCCGTGGTAACTAATAAGATAATTCCCAACAATAAGGCCAGCCATAAAGAGGACGGGTTCTGGAAAAGTTTGCACATCAATAGGATGTATGGCAAGACGTTGATAAAGTGGTTCATCCTGAACATTGAGGGGAAGTTGATCATTGAATTTCTTACGGTCGAAACGGAATGCTTCATTCAAGAGTGCTGGATACCCAGGAGGTACGATTGTATCTTGTATATAAAAGAATTTCCCTTTCCAGTTTGTTATATTTGTGAAAGGCTTCGTGATTAGCACGGGCACATTTTCGTCGTTCCTCTTTGACAATGTCAACCAATCTCCCACGGGACACAGGTTAAGGAAGCCTCGAAGCACATTTAGTGTAGGCTCATACCCATATGCCTTACACATTATTATGTAGGTAGTAAGTTTGGCTAATCCAAATGGATTAAACCTCGAAATGTGTACCTCATAATATTGTAGCAACTCTAGAAACAATGGGTGCAGGGGTATCCTTAGATTTGAGCGGGTAAATGCATGAGTATACAAACCCACATACCCTTTTGGGGCATCATAAATGCTTTGTTTACTTTTTGGGAGAATAACTTTATGTTGTTTGGGTATTGGGTAATCATCTAGAAAAAGGGCTAGGGCTTCCCTGGAAATAGTACATTTTTGTTGTCTTATAATGCGTTTAGCATCCATGCTCATGGCTATACCTAAAGTAACTAATTTTAAAATTAAGGAATAGTCAACCTTTTGATTGCTGCAGATCACGGCTTGTGGTAGTTGCAGAGGAAAGAGTTATGATTCAGAATTTGGAGTTCACTGCTATCCTAGGTACTGTGATTTTGTGACGTTCCAAATCATTTACCACATTTGTGAAACGATGATAATATGATTCAAGTGACTCCCCTGGTTCAATTGTGATGTTAGTGAATTCCATATAGAGTTTTGATTCCATATCATCTTTGTTCAATTGAGTGCCTTCCATTAGGAAATGAACATGTTCCCACATAGCTTTAGCCGTTTTCTGAGCATCGACACTTCGATAAATTGGGTTAGGTATTCCTTGAAGTATGTAGGCCATAGCATACTCATCAGCTTCACGATGTAGTTTCTGATCTTCTGTGAGTTGATTTTCTAGAACAAGTTTCTATGCAGGAGCACGTGGAGGATCAGCAGTTGGATCACCAATTTCAAGTCTTGTTGGCCACTCAAATGGTCCTTCAAGTATCACTTGTTTCAAGAACTTCCCATGGGGTTTCTTTAGCTCAAGGAATTGTAAGAATCAACTTGACCATTGAACATAGTTCCCAGGTGTTAGCATTGGAGGTGTTTCAAGTGAACCTGCCTCATGTCTGGATTGTTGAGTTGTAATAACTTCACACATTCTATCAAACCAGTGAGGTTGTTTGGAGGAAAACTGATTGTTTTGTTGTGACATTTGAGATGGTTGTTGTTGAGGTATGATTTGATGTTCTTGCATCATGAGATATTGTTGTGGTGGATTAAACGGTTGATGATGAAAGTGTGATTGTGACGGTTGTTGATTCAATTGTTGCTGATGATATTGTTGTTGCTGATACTGCTGAGGTTGTTGTTGCTAAGGATGAGAGAAGTAATAATGTGGTGGTTGAGACATATTAGAACACTTGTGTAATAATGGATCTTGTAGAAGGTATAGGTTAGCCAAATCTCGAAAACTTTGCACAAGTAAGTGATTGCGAAAGTTTGCTTTAGCAGTGATTGCGAAACTTTAACTCTCAACTCGGGATTGTGAAACTTAAAGTTTGCGAAAAAACCTTTTAGGTTTGCTAAACTAATCAGGTTCTCGAAAATTTAGTGATTTCGAAACTTTTAAGATATTTTCGAAAACTTTGAAATTTCGAAAACTGAAGATGTTTTCGAAATAGTAAAAGTTTGCGAAAGAGCTTTGTGATTTCGAAAACTAGAAAATTTTCGAGAACACAAATACCAAAGCCATGTTTTGAAATTATACAATTTTGAAACTTATCCAAAAGTCGAAGTAACTTTCTTTCTCGTACAAGAAAGAAAATAATGAGTTCACAAAACGAAGTCGATGTAGAGCACTTAGTGTAGATCTCGAAATAGGTGCAAAATCACGTTCTCGAAACTAGGCAGATATTGTTTTCAAGGAAAGTAAGCCAAAAACTCGTTTAAATTTCAAGATATTTGTACTTTTAGGTATAAAATGATGAGATCTTTAAGAAAGTTGAAAACTTTATCAATTTTTTCAAAAAATGAAAAAGATTTCGAAAAATAGTACAAATTTCCAAATCGAATTTTTTGAAAAAAAGTTTGGAACTTTTTGGTTTGTTTTGATTTTTTAACACAAGTTTGTAAGCAAAGATGTGAGAAAAACCATGAAACAAGCAAGAAAGTACAAAGTTTTCACCAAAAATCGAGTAGAAAAGAAATTTTTGGATCGAATTCCACTTAAAAACAATAACTACACCTTCTTCCGGCGAATGATACCAATTGTTAGGTCACCATTTTGTAAACACAAGTATAAGAATGAGATAGATATAAGGCGTTGGGTGATTATATGAATAAGAGAATAATGAGAGCAAGAGTTTCCTTAAGATATCAAATAACCAACCAACCATTACATAAGACCTAAGCATGGTATATATAGGTAAGGAGCTAGGGCAACATCCTAATCCTTCCCTTCTTACAAACGTGTGTGCTTTAGAGCCCATGGACCATATGACTTAAGCCTAGTAAACTTGAAACATTACATAAATGTAAGTAAATAATAACTTAAGCAACCTATTATTACAAATGACCGAGACTTGATAAAATAGTAAAACTTTGTTCCAACAAGATCTATTCTATAATTATCTATACAAGTTTGCTAATAGTTATCCTGACAACAGTGGTAATATTATGTAATTGCAGTGGTAATGAGTTTCCACTGCAAGTGCATTCTTCATCAGTTGTAACTTCCATACTAGCCGTGGTAACTAATAAGATAATTCCCAACAATAAGGCCAGCCATAAAGAGGACGGGTTCTGAAAAAGTTTGCACATCAATAGGATGTCTAGCAAGACGTTGATAAAGTGGTTCATCCTGAACATTGAGGGGAAGTTGATCATTGAATTTCTTACAGTCAAAACGGAATGCTTCATTCAAGAGTGCTGGATACCCTGGAGGTACGATTGTATCTTGTATATAAAAGAATTCCCCTTTCCAGTTTGTTATATTTGTGAAAGGCTTCGTGATTAGCACGTGCACATTTTCGTCGTTCCTCTTTGACAATGTCAACCAATCTCCCCCGGGACACAGGTTAAGGAAGCCTCGAAGCACATTTAGTGTAGGCTCATACCCATATGCCTTACACATTATTATGTAGGTAGTAAGTTTGGCTAATCCAAATGGATTAAACCTCGAAATGTGCACCTCATAATATTGTAGCAACTCTAGAAACAATGGGTGCAGAGGTATCCTTAGATTTGAGCGGGTAAATGCATGAGTATACAAACCCACATACCCTTTTGGGGCATCATAAATGCTTTGATTACTTTTTGGGAGAATAACTTTATGTTGTTTGGGTATTGGGTAATCATCTAGAAAAAGGGCTAGGGCTTCCCTGGAAATAGTACATTTTTGTTGTCTTATAATGCGTTTAGCATCCATGCTCATGGCTATACCTAAAGTAACTAATTTTAAAATGAGGGAATAGTCTACCTTTTGATTGCTGCAGATCACGGCTTGTGGTAGTTTCAGAGGAAAGAGTTATGATTCAGAATTTGGGTTATACCGATATTAATATAGCACATAATTATATATACTCAATACTTTAAATTTTGAAAGATGGTTGAGTTTACCAATAATTCTGCCGTTATATTTTTCTTATTCAACAGATACGTTATATGCACGCGCATTTAATGCATCTTTGTATTTCAAATATTTGCTTATCCATTTTAGAGAATATGGTAAAAACATTACACTACGATAGAGTTGCAAGCCACATATTCTTATGTGCATATCTGACTTTCAACTGGGGGGCTTGATGATGTACCCTCCGATTAGCTCGAAGGACACCCCTTCGATTGTAATCACAACCTACAGAATTGAAGGCTCTGGCTAGCCTCCTAAAACTTTCTTTGGCGTAAAACTAATCATCAATGATCTAGTTACCAAGTGGGAATTCGCCAATCGAAGGATCAAGCCCTTCGGGGTATCTCTCGATAAGTTTCAAGGACGGAACAATGCCAAGTCCACATATTGGTAAGACCAAGTCTTACCCACGTCTCCTCTTTCTCTTTAGCTCCCCCGCTAAACCAGGAGGAGTGGGGCACTAACCCCTAGCGGTTACCACAAATCATGGGACGCCCCCATGATCTCTCTCAAACGTGTTACCACTCTCCAAGACCGTTTTCTTCACCTATAAATAGTCCTGGACGATGACAAATCTGGTATGCAATCTATCTCACCTTACTTTACTACGCATATACTTAAACTCTCATACCAATCACTCACTCACACGCCGGAGGTGGTTCGCAGGGTCCAACCCCTGCGCAATCACTTAACGTAGTGTTTTAGTATTTCTTATTTCAGGTTGTATCCGAGCTTGGCGTAATCACAACACCCTTCATTTTCCTTTGATCACCATTGAAGGCCTGGTAGTGCGAAATATTGTACAATCAAAAATCTATATTGATAATCAAAGTACCATTTCAATTGTTAAAAATACAGTCTTTCATCAAAGAACTAAACATATTGAAATTAGGCACCATTTTATTAGAGATGCAAATGAGAAACATTTAATACAGATGCTTAAAATTCATACTGATGATAATGTGGCTGATTTATTAACAAAGGCTTTTGATGGACCTAGGTTTAACCACTTAGTAGTCCACATTTGGATGGTTAACCCTTGAATGCTATGTTTGAGGGGAGGCATATGCCTTTGGGGAGGATTGTAATTGATGTTGTAATGTTTGTATATTATTATGTTTACTAACTTTGTTTTGCAAGTTTATTTATATTTAGACAAACAATTATGGTTAAGTTTGTCTTCTGTGTTCTGTTTTATTGTTTGGTTTGCAGGTTCCTGGTTCTGCTGATGAACAAATATCCATACATCACATATCAGTAGAATAAGAGTTAACAGAAAACTTAAAAGTTTATTCATTAATAAGATTCCGGATTACATCAGCAAACAATTAAACATGATTCAGGATTACAAGGGAGATCAACAAACAACCAAACAACCTAACAACCAGCAACCTCAAAAGACAACAACACCTCAACCTCCATCAACCCAAACTCCTACTCCACCTTCCTCTTCCCCTTTCCCAGGTCCTTGGGGTCAGGCATCCTCTTGTGAACCCCTCTGGACTGCATATCTTTGTCCCATAGTTTGGGAGCAGCATGCCCTAGGACAACCTTGAGTGGACCCTTGTACCTCTGGGAAGATTGAGGCTCCACAGGGACTGAGATCTTGCTCATATTAGCACAAAACCTTTCCATTTCACTGGTAAGAAACTCAGTGACTGGAGTGAATTCTGGGAGAACAACTGCTAGGGGTGTTGGATGCAGAGCTTCCTCTATTTCCTATAATGAGGAAGGAGATGGATAGACCTCAGAAGGTCCCTCACCAATATAGTAGTATGATCTTTTGATTTGAGGGATATCAAAGGTAGAATAAGATGAGTCAGAGGAAATTTCTATGACATTTGTTTTAGGCTTCATTATTGGAGTAATTGGAAAGCTTTTGGTGTGGTTGGTGTTTGTGTGTAATTGATTTGGGTAGCTTGTGATTTGAAGGCCTCTTTATATAGAACTGAGTTGATGTTTAATGATAGTTAATGTTACTTAATGAGAGGTAGTTGAGTCTGTGCTAATTACTAATTTTACAAGTTGACCATAAAAGGATTCTACGGATGAATTATACTAAGGTTTGACTAATTGCTGCTGATGACACAAGTTGATCATAAATGATATTTTATGTATGTTCCTGTTGATAGTTCCTACCAAGTATGTTTACATCAATGGAATGTTTATTCATCAGTAGCAAGACAATCAAGTAAAGATAAACAAAAGAAACAAAGTTCTTATTCATAAGCATCTAAAGTACAAGCAGAATGAAAATTACAAGGTACAAACAAGCAAAACAATCCCAAAACCTAGCATATCAACCCTAAAACCACTACTCTACTTTCCCTTAACCCTTGCCCTTCACATCAGCCATCTTCTCCTTGCCTTTATTCCTGGTGAAGATTTCCTACTGTTGTGGACAAGGCAACCCTATCACCACTTCCCTTGCCCTTGGCAGAGGTGGATTTGACCTTCTTGGTCTTGATGGTCGTCTTGGACAGGAGGATTGGGGCCTCTCCGGTGTTGAGGGAGGATTGTAAAGAACAACATTTTCATCTTCATCTTCATCAGAAGAAGTACAGATGAAGGGTGAGACAAGTTCACGAGGTGGTGGTTGATATGGGATCCATGGATTGGGCTCTTCTAAAGACTCTGAGGTCAATGAAGGATTGGGGGGTCTGCTTGATTCACCTCTCTTTAGTGCATTCCACCTTTTCTCTAGTTCTCTTGCACCATCAGAATCATCCAAATCAGAAGGAACATTTGAAGGGGTCCTCTGATGGTGAAGGACTTGGAGGATTCACACCGTGTTTCTTCTTCTTGGCATGTTCTTCGGTCAGAACTCTTGGTATGGTTGTGAATCTTAATGGTTGTGGAGATGTTAATGATTCAGAAGATTCAGATGAATCAGAATAAATGGTAATAATGTTTGGATTGGATGACATGATTGTTTCTTGATTGGTCGTTATGTGATTAGGGATTTGGATTGTGAAGTTGATTGGTGTGATTTGGGGATTTTTACCCCTTATTTATAAATCAAAGTAAACCGTGTGTAGTCATTGCCATTAATGCAAGGCGGTTTACATGTAATTAAGAAAGAAAGTTTGACTAAAGGAATTTTACGACATAATGGTTACCACTGATAAAGTGTTTCTGCTGTTTGACCATATGGTTGCTGCTGATGGAAGGAATGGTTGACCGTAGTCAATATTAAGTAGGTTTCTGCTGATTGACCAACTGATTCCTGCTGTTGGACTTGGTTTCTGCTGACGAGTCAGTTATATTTGGGATTTTATAAAAGTCAAATATTGGTCAAAGATTGTTTCCATAATTCTTGCCAATTACACTCCACGTTTGGAAACTTACTTCAATTAACCTAGACATGCAAATCCCACTCACAAATAACTGATTCCCTCTCCTTATTAATATCCAAAACCATTTCAAAATCTCTCAGCATTCAAAACCCACTCTCTCTTATCAATCAATGGAAGAATTATTATTCAAAGGTGATCATAACAAACAAGCTTTCTTAGGTCATGGTAAAGGAGATGGTCACTATGTAGAGATGATGGAGTTTCTTCAATGATCAAAGATTCATTTTGCTTTAACCCAATACCCTGTCATTATACATGAATCTTTGGTCAAACAATTTTGGGGAACTGCTCGCATAAGGTCTGCTCAAGAAGGACCAACGGAAATTGTGGCTACCATTGATGAGGAAGAATGTGCAATTACTGAGTCATTGGTTAAGACTCAATTATAGTTGGATGGTGAATGTGGAGCATGAGTTGCCTAAGGAGGAGATACTTGCAGGTCTTCAGGCTGCTGGATATGGTGGAGATGGGAAGGTCTGGTACATGAATCAGTTTTGCCCTAAATGGTGATTCTTGACACATACTCTGCTTCAGTGTATGAGCTCCAATTCAGGAGGATGGGATCAATTTTCCACAGATATTGCTCTTGCCATTGTGTGCTTATCTCAGGGGAGAACTTTTAATTTTTCTAAGTACATATTTGATGAAATGCTTAAAAATGTTAAGGATACCAAACTTAAAATTTTAATGTATCCTAGGTTTCTTCAAATAATTTTAGGTATTCAGACCAATGATACTACCCATCTACCTGTTAAGGGTTTATCTAGCAAGCTATTTTCTTCTATGAAAACCAACTACAATGGAGACCATAGGCCTGTATTACCTGCTATGTTGCCTGCTGACAATGCAGCTGCTGATGTGGCTGCTGGTGGTCAGGATCCTACTGATGCTAATGCACTAGTGGATTCTTCTGAGGGTCCTTCAGTTGCTCCTGATGCAAGTGCATCAGTTGCTGCTAATTCCCAACCACCACCATCTCCCAGAACATCTCCACAGATAACAAGACTTGACACACCAAGTCCATTAAGACCTATTTCTGAAGGGTATGAGGATTTAAATGCAGGATTTTATGATTCTCCTGTCAGGACCAATGATGCTCCCAATACCACAGATATCCCTGTTGGTGGAGCTGAAGGTCCTATAGCTCTTACCTCCATATGTACTTTGCTTGAAAGGTATGTAAAGAAGGTTGATGATTTGGAGAAAGAACTCAAAGACATTAAAGCTAATTTGGGTGGTCAGATAGATATGCTCACTGCAAAGGTTCAGGATTTAGAAAGGAAACTAGGTCAAAAGAAACAGAGAAAAGTGGTCATTGAGTCAGAAGATGAGCAGGAAGATGTGCAGTTTGAGTCTCTTCATGTCTTGGCTGAAGTGACTCTGGCTCAACCACCACATCCACATACATCTACATCTGATAAACCACTTAAACCTCAAGGACCTATTAAGTATCAAAGAAGACATCCAAGATCTTATATTGGAAAGAGATCAACAATTTCTGTTGAAGATCAGAATGTGGTTGCTGACTCAGGGATGTCTCTTAATGAACCTGTTGCTGCTGTTCTTGGAAGTATTACCCTAGTGATGATCTGACTGAGGCTCATTCTTCTGATATTGCTATGAGTGATATTTCTGCTGAGAAGGTCACTGTTGGTGCTGAGCAGGTCAATGTTAATATAGGTAATGTTGTTGCTGAGAAGGTCACTGTTGGGGTTCACTCATCAGTTGATACTTTCTTTATTGCTGGTAAAGACTATGTGGCTTCACCTAGCATTGATCCATCTTTTCCAGAGTACACAAATGATGAAGACACACCTGCAACACCCTATACCAAAGGATATGCTGATACTACTACTCATTCAGCTGTTCCAGATTTAACTACCGATTCTCTGGAGGAGTTAGTCATTCCTCAGGATGATTCTGCTGACATTACTGGAGTTTTTGATGATGATCTTGTCTCTGAACAAGAAAAACTTGAGCATGAAAGACTTTTGAAGGAATGTACATATAAGAAGAAAAGTTCAGATTTGGCTAAGGCATTATAACCTAAATATGACTCAGAGTTCCACTCTGCTACACGCAAGTATGTTTCTACTTTGCCTCTTGCAAGACAAAGAGAATTGGATGCTGCAGTTCTAAATTTTGATGAAGCTGATTGGATGCACATTGGAAGGCAAGTGGTTTCTAATCCTGTTCTGGCTAAAGAGTTTCTTGGAGACAATGTCTCAGAAGTTGAATATGCTCCTAGAATGGTTGAGATCATGAAACTAAGAAGGAAATCTGATGTTGAGAAGATAGCCAAAGCAAAGAGGGATAAACCTCCTACTCAAGCACATCAAAAGCAGATGATGAGAGGATTTGTGAAGAATCAGAGTAGTGCAGTGTACAATCAACCATGGACTAAGACTCAGGTTTGGTCCTTATCAGATGATCAGCTGATTCACAAATACAACTTGATTAAGACCAGACTTCACAAGGATGGACTTCTTGGTTCTCATCAACCTCATCCAACAGGTCTTCAGATTGCTGATGCTCCTGTTCCTGAACTTTCTCATTCAGTTGATAAGATTTCATCTGCTGATCAGGATGCACATATTGCTGATCATGCACATGTTGTTTCTGCTAAAACCAATTGGTTTCTCAACTCACCTATGCTTAATAGCTGAGAGTTGGATGGTTTTCAATTGACCATGGATTTTTCCTTATGGATTCCCAATAATTGGCTAGCCCACAAGTGTATGGCTTGTGGTAAAGGTTGTGGAAAACCATATTTGGTATTCAATTTACCAAGGTGCTTTAATCAACCAAATAATTGACTAGTCCTGAGCAAACGGCTATAGGTAAAGACATCTCAAATCCGTTTATAGCTGATGATTTGCTAAAAATCATTTGTTCATCAGTGTACCATAGTTAGTGAACTGAAACATTTGGCTACTCCAGTAGTAATGGCTATTGGTTAAGAGACATCAAATCCATTATTTTCAATGATTCACCTCTCACTGGAGTTAAAACACCTGGAAATGATGAGAATAGTATGAAACTTATGTTTTGATGTACATTTGGTCATTTGCTGCTGCAAAGAATGGTGGTTTCAAGTATTTGCTGCTCATAGGGATGCTGTTGATGAAGATTCTTTGTTGCTAAAGTTCATGATCAATCATCTTCTTCTACTGTTAAAGATCTATCAATAATCTTGGAGTTAACCATGTCAACTGAAAGATTAGGGGAGGATTGTAGGGAATTATTGAAGTCAGCATATGGATACTGCTGATGGATACTGCTGACGGATACAGCTGACAGGATTCTGTTGAAGCTTATAGTGATTCTGCTGATGATCTGGATTCTGCTGATATATTAGGTTCTGCGGATATTGTTAATCCGTAGATAAGAGTTAGTTATTTATAGATAAGATATGTAGAATATCTTCTAGAGTATTATGAATATACGTTTCTTGTAACAGAGATTAGGGTTTCTACTATTATAAATGGAACCCAAGGTCATTGTATTATGTACGTGTCAAAAACAGTTATTAATGAATTATAACGATCCATAGAGGATCAAAGTATTTAGTATATCGTTTGTGTTTATATTCCGCAATAGATACAAGCTCACAGAGATTGTCTATATAGTATTGCTAGTGATTACATTAGTAGGCTATCGATCCATTGGCTCAAGATCTATCAAATGTAGATCCTACACGCGTTATTCCTTTTACAGAACATCCAAACACCCCTTTAGTACCCATTATCAAATTAGTTCAAGGCTTTCAAAGTTAAGATCATCAACCACCTATACTCACTAATCACTCCATTGTTAGTCAATTTTCTAAATTTCATTTAATTAATTCGTAATTGAATTTCTAGGGTTCATATGAACTCAAAATTAAATTGGGGATTCTCATTTCTTTGCAAAATCAACAACAATTAAAGGTCAATCTTAACAATGAGATTATCCCTAACTAAAATTTGTGGATGATAATATTGTTCAATCACGTAACAATAACGTAATTATGCATTGTTAATATATGTCAAAAACGTTTTCCTTATCATGAAACTTAATAAGTCAAGAATTTCAAAACTAATGATACATGAAAAGTGTTTAGAATAAGCACAATATTATTATCTTGCTAACCGCTTATTTATTATACATAGGTACAATCATGCCTCACACATATGATATCGATCACATTTTAACTCAATCTTATATTCCCAAAATTTCTTCTGAATCTGATACACCACCTAAATTTATTCCATGTATCAAACCATTTGAGTTAGGTCATGTTCATGAAGGATGAATGGTTGATCCCTTGTATCCTGACAAGGAACGTATTGAAAGAGGTTTTCGTTTCATAGGGTTTGATTGTCTTCTAAACATAACGAACCTATTTGTCCTCGCTTTATACTTGAATTTTACTCTAGTGTTAATATCAAACGAGATCAAAATTACTTTATACACCTTAAGTGTAAAATGGGTCACTACAATGTCCATGTATCTCTTAAACAATTTGCTCAAATTCTTGAACATCCTAGTAATGGGCAATGTGCTTATTCGGAAGAGTTTGACCTCAACTCCCTCCTTGAAAATAGAGAAGATGAAGGTCCATACCGAACATATGTTCCTTCTTCAACCAAACAAAATTCGTATTTCATAACTTCGTCCTGGTCTTCAAGCTATGGCTGTTATTCTTTGTGAAAACGTTTTCTGTCTTGTTAAGGATCGTGAGTATGTACCAGCATGTTGTGCTGACATGCTGCATTGCATAATCTGTAAACGACCATACAACCTTGCTTATTTTTTCGCTAAGCGAATAATGCAACTCGAGGACACTAACGAAAAGTTAATGCCCTATGGAATGCTCTTAACTCATTTTTATAACGTCGTAATGCAAACATATCCACACCTCCAAAGCACCCATTACCAACTCTTTCATCATGTTATGGATCCTATACCCAAGTCACACATTTCATCATTCCTTGAGTTTGAAAGGCTTCCGATTGATGATATTCTTGATGAGGAGTTATTCATTTATCAAGAGAGACGCTTCGAAGAAGACTAAAGTCAACAATCATATATTTTTGGTTGCTATGTTAAAACTTTGAATGATTCATAGTATTTCTATTTATTGCCACTCTTAGCATTGCTAGGATTGTCGTTTGTATGAACTAATCTTATCTATATGAGACACGAATGATTGCTGATGATTTTATTGGCTTATTTAAAGTTTAAATAAAACCTTTCATGGTTAAATTCTTGTTTATGCTGTTCTACTTCAAATAAGATTGATTTGAATATGCAAGTTGCAGAAATGAGAAACTAGGAAAAATTCTGCGAACCTACTGTCGGCGGTCCCTTATTATTTTGGCGGTCCTCCAGTGATAAGGGACCGCCTAAGGTTTAAAGGACCGTCCAAGTGGGATCATGGATTTTTGAACTATTGATGTGTGGTTTTGCAACCTTGCAAATGGTATGACCTCTCAAGGGATCTTGAGAAGCTTGCAATCCCCACCAGGCAGTGTACCTCACCGTTGTAGTATAGTATATTGGCAAGTACCGGGGGATTTATTGCTCAACTCAAAGAATAGTGTTCGCTAGGGTTAAAACTCGATTAAACAAGGCCTAGAGGTGAGGGATGATTCATTTTGTATTTTTGTATTTTTTGGGAATCAAGTAAAAATCTCGGTTTTGGAAGGAGGGGCAGAATTAGTTGCGAATCAACTAAACCAAAAGCTACCAATTAAACTAATGTGCAAGAAAAGTAAATTAGGGTTCTACAAGGGAAGTGAAGCATGTCTACCTATGATATATTACTCCTTCCTAGCTATCCAATACCACCTATTGAATTGTCACACCTTGTTTTAATTGACGGGTTGTATTCCTTAATACCATTCGTGGGGCCGTGTATGATCATCCCGAACACTATAAGCTTCTACCTCTTCCTATGTCGAGCCGACAACTAGCTCCTAACATGGCCTCCCTAGTAGTCACTTATGCATTAAATACAACCAATTAATCATAGTACACATCCGATCATGTTTCTTAAGACGATCAAGCAAGTTACCAATTGGAAGTCTGCCAGTTTTCTTAACCCTAACATCGAAATCATTCATCCACAACAATTATAAACAAACAACCAAAAAATAATCAATAACTAAGTTTCATTACATCTAAGCAAACACAAAGAAAGCCTAGCCTAGCATGTTAAAGAGAAGACAAGCATAAGATAGAATCAAACAACACATAGACATATTGAATGATTATTGGAAAACTTATCTTCATTTAAGCATGGATGAAACAAGGGTTTGAAACCCTCAATCATACAGTAAAATTCGTCTAGGGTTTTCTCCTCTCCAATTTGCACACAATGAATGAAAAATCAAAAACTATATATAGATTATTAGGTCTAACGACGTCAAGAGTAAATTTTGACGCCATCAACTCGCCGCCATAATTATTATCTTATTGCCTAGATCCACTTCTGACGTCGTCATGTGTAAAGTCCATCTTGGCCGTCACATGTAATTTGCTCTTGACGGCCTTGGTGACACTGTCATGTATAATTCCTTCAAAAACACTCTGGCGCATCACATGTAACTTGATTTATCCACCTCTTTGTCAAAGGGTGACGGCGTCATAAGCAATTCCTGACGCCGTCAGGTACAATTTCCAGCATGAATTTGAGACTTTGTCGTTTTCTTCACATTTTCGCTCCAAAACGTCCAACATGTTTCCTTTTCCATATTTCCTCTCAAAAGTACCTAAAATGACAAAAGGAACGATTTAGGGCAATATTTGATCAAATAATCTCGACTTTGGGCTTAAATGACCCCCTAAAAGCGGTACACTTTTCGTCTCATCAAATACCCTTACACTTGAGATTTTCTTGTCCTCAAGCAAATGCGCTTTTATTCTAATCAAAATACAAGCTAGGGATCATTTAACACTAATATAAAAGTAATTGCAACAAATAATTGTTCCACTTCAACAAAAACAAGCACGGAAATTATACAATAGCACCTCACAAATAGTGTTTAGATACTCACATCTCTCGTGTGTATTAAAGTATATATATCACAATATTGAAATGGAAAACATCTCTCACTACCTGTCATAGCAAATAGATTACCATAGGCTTGGGAAAGGATGAAACCTCCTCCACTTGGCGTAAGGACCTAGGATAAACTATCAAATAGGTCTTTTAAAAGGGTTATAACGTGAGGTGTAGGGATATTATAAACACGGTTTTGTTGGATAAAGGCAATATTTACTGGTGGCGAGTTAATCATCTTGGTCAATTACATGTACAATGTGGCATTGGTAAGCCAAGACTCGACTCGACTTAACTGATCATAAACTAACAAAAACATAAAATAAACATAAAAGGAAATGGGATGGTAGTCCGTAGGTTTTTTTTTTTTTTTTTTTTTTTTTTGCATACACTCTTTCCCTACCATCCAAAATAATACATCATAGGGGATTTACGTCCCCCTTACACTTTAACTTTTACATACTTTACAATTAACTATTCTAATGACCAGAATTAACATAATCAAAACACTTGGAGTACTTTTTAAGATTAACGCACATATGGGGGTAATATTTGACGTCTTCCCCATTACTCCATAACAATAGTACTTTACCCATGAATCCCAATCGTCCCAAAACAGTATGTACAAGATATGACTCGACTTAGCAACCATGTAATCAATTAGACAGTTACCTAAGGGTTTAAACATGTAACAATAATGTACAAGATGAGTGCATACAAGGAAGGCTAAGGCGATTTAGTTACACATTTGGGGTGGATTGTTAACAAATTCTTCATTTAAGTAAAATGCTTAAAGTTAGAAACGAAAAGAAAGGCTCGGAGGGGTGTACTAGGGGTATCGTGTACTAAAAATGCTTAAAGACCAAGATATACATGTTTGAAACCCGACGAAACTATATTTATTTTGACAACTTCTAATAGCAAAATATTTCAAAATATAGAAAAACTGTTTTTGTAATGCATCATGTTGAAAGCCATTTTTCTCATTGATAAACCCATTTCTGGAAAATTTATATCTATGACAAAGAGTTAGTTCACCCAGCCTAGTCTTCAAAACATCCAACCTTTTGTCAAAAGAATTTATATTGAATAACATATGGCCTTCTAAACTTTCCCGAAAACTGCCCAGAATCTGCTAAAACAGCCAAAACACTTCACTTCATGGCTATTTTTCTTTATGATTGAAACCCGTATGGACAAAATTTCAGTGTTACGAATTTTAGATAATGTGAAAATCTTCCTAAAACTACTAAGCTTCTTTCCTAACTCTCAATATTCACTAATTCGCGACTAGTTTTGCGAGGCCATTTTGGTCATATTTTCAAGTAATGAAAATGTTATTTTTGCGACGAAAACATTATATTTACCGATAAAACACCAAACGAAGATCGTGGAGTACCGTTTCAACATATTTACATGAAAAGTGTTTATTAACTTAATGAGACGTCAAAAATTTATTTTTCGACAATAAACATTATTTTCAAATTTCACGAGTAGTGTCGATAACATACGTAATTGCATGTGTAGCATCATTTCATTTCTTACATTAGTCCATATCATTCATATTATGTTGCGGTTATAGATCGTGCCTCATTTCAGCGTAACCACTTTTGTCATGTTAGCTATCGCACCAGGTGAGTCATAGCCCCTACTCTTTTTTTGTTTTGTCAACTCTTTGGGGGAGAATACATGCTCGTTTTTACATGAATGCAATACTTGTTTTACTTGAACATGCTACTTGCTTACTTAAACACCGAATTGCCTTACTCAATATTTGTGGTTTACTCAAATGCTTATGTGTTTACATGTTAAATACTTCATTATCTTCCCATTGACACTAGTGATGTCGAACGTACTATTTTGGTTTCCGTTTCATTGTCATCATTGTTTATATAACCTCATTGTTAAAATTGTTTATATAGCGGTATTGCTACAATTATCTTTGAATTTAGATACAAGTATTACTTTTGTTCACATAAACCAAATCATATTTGGCAGTGGGTCGTAAACACACAGGTTGTAAGTCTTGTATGGGCGGGACTTGGAACTGAGTGGATTTATGATGCCTTTGCTGGAAAATCTTCATTTAAATGTTTTGCATTACGTTCTTTTTCACTGAACTCTATGAACTCAACAACCTCGTGTTGACACTTTAGCATGTATTTTCAGGTATTAAGCAATGGCACGCTACTGGAGGTTTTGGCAGGGCATGGCATGGTCATAGAAGACTCTGATATTCATTTGGGGACCGTTTAAACTATTTTAAGGGCCTAATTTCGTACTACTTTTAACAATGTAAATTCAATACTTTTGATTAAACGATTTTATTCTAACTGATTGAAGTGAAAACCATTTTTGTACTTGTGTTAAGATACCAATTGAGTTACACCCCAACTACATGTAAGCTTCCGTTGGACCCGATTTTGGGGGTGTGACAGTGTATTTTCGAAACACTAGACTATAACTACACTTTTTAAACAGACCGGTTACACCACACTACTTCGAGCCCTCCATGCCTACTTAACTACAACATTTGATTACAAATGTTGCGCATGTTACATTATGAACTATATGCTAAATGGTATATTAGCAACTTATATTACTATTAACTAGGTCATTACAGTACCATGTCTACACCCCTACACCGCACCACATCCTCTTCTGAACTTGAGCTTCAAGACACTGCTTCGTCAATTGTCCCACCTGTCACCTCTGTACCATTGGTAGCCCCAAATGTACCAATTGACAACCCTGACTCCTCGTCATCCGACGGGAGACTTGTGTCAACATGGCGTTGGTCACCTGACCCGAGTATGGTAACTCCACCTACTCTTCCACCACCTCCATCTACTCAAGTTTACCGAGGAAGGAGAGTCAGAATCCTGCAACCGTATGAACCTGAACTATTTATGAGGCCGTTCAGACGAACTCCTACTGGCCCCATACATATGCATACTCCTCGTCGTTAATATCGACGACTGTCACCGAGTTCACCTCTTGATGCTTTCTGTAACACACCCATTTTTCACTCAAAAGTAAGAAGGATTATTTATAAATGGGAAATGATATGTCACATAAATTGTACTAAATAATTTCACACGTACATGGGACAAGTTTAGTTGTTTAATCACAGTGTATTATAATATGTGTTATTTATTTATTTATTTATCATTTACATTTAATCGTAAACTTTTTATAGATACAATGTTGGTCACAGTTATCGTAAGTGTAACACCCCCATTTTTCACATATAGAAGTGGAAGCTAATACAGGGTATTACTTCTAGATACACAGTCAAAATTATAGAAAACAACTCAAAAAGAGACATTTTTAAATGATAAGTTATCATTCATTTATTCATCAGAGTGTTTACAGAAAAAGAGAGATTTTTACAAACAGAGGTCCCAAAGATATGTTTCAAAACATAAAGTAGATGATTGATAACAAGTTTGGACGTCCTCATGTCCACTGTCACTCTGTGCAGTGAGTCGTAACATACTCAGTTACCTGGGATAAACATGCTAAAAAGGTCAACACAATGGTTGAGTGAAATTAATAGGTTTAGATGGTAATAGTTTGAATACAAGTTCAATAGCGGGCTACGTTGTTGCACCTATAGTTAAAATATTATTATTGCATCTTAGCTCATGATACCCCACGCTAACATTTCCAAGTCCAATGATGGCACTGCAGATCAATCAGTAACTAGAAGTACGTAACCACCGGTAAATTTCCACTTATATTAATATTCTAACAATAGAATACTTATCCATTTTCAACGTCTATTTTTTTTATTGCGCGTTACCAGTTTATCTGATCACAACAAGAAATGCAACGTAACTCACCTTCCTAATAAATGTGCTCACCAACACCAACATGCTTTAATATTTATTTCGAATAGACATTCCTTATACGTCAAGTATAAAAAGTGTTCAACGTTTATTTACCATTATAATTTATTTTGTTAACGTACGATTATTAAACGTTCAAACTAAATGTTAGCCATTTGTTAGAGTTTTCACGAAACTCTAATTTATTATAACTATGATTTTACATAATTAAATCATAAACCATAAAGTACAACATTCAAAGCTAAGCATGGAACCTAAACTTTACTTTATTTCCTGTTATAAGCCCTAACTTATCATTCTATGATTTTATGTAAATAAAAATCACAATGCCTAATTATTATATAAATATTAAGGTACAAGTCTTTCATGCACATGTACAACTCACTAATGCATCCTTCTAAAAATTAGTTTTATTTAATATTGCGAATGATAATGTACAAGGTTTAAAACTCAAGTCACAAGGTTTTTGTTAGGAATATAAATATTCATCTGAAAAGACTCAGTCACCCCGAGTATCATTTAGCATTAGTTAGCTCGTAGTCGTAATCATTTAGTTTTAGTTATAGATTAGTTTACGTAACATCGTGGAGTCGGGTCGGGTCTTTACCCACTGTCAGCCCGCTCCACAGCCCGTTTTATGGGGCGTTAGTATGTAACTATAATTACCCTCTCCCACCAAGGGAGAGGGTTGGAACTTTCAAGTATTCAATTGGTATCCAAACTAATCTATGTCAACAAACAAGAATGTTACCTTTGCTAAACCTTTGGAAGCTTCAGATCCCAACACATCAAAACATGTTCAGCAACTGGAAGTGAAAAAGAATAAGGTTCCAATCACTCTTTCTACAGGAGTTAATAGTGACACTAAAGCTAGCAAGTCAAAACCTAGGAAACATATGAAGAATTATAGGAGTTCTCTAGCTAAAAGTGTTCCTAAGAAGAAAGTAGAAGACCACATGTGGAACTATAAGTCTGATTTGAACAATAGGAATCATAATTCAAAACCTAATTCACTTTGCAAAACACGTAATGAATGTTTAATTTCGAGTAATCATGATAAATGTGTTGAGAAATTTCTGAAGTCATTTAACAAACCCCAGTTAAGAAAGTTTGGAGAGCTAAACAAATTAAGCAAATTTGGAAAGCCACAGGAAAACTGTTTGCCAATGTTCGTTATCAATGGAAGCCCACTGGAAGGAAATTCACTTTAGGAGAGCAGTGCCTTTAAGTAGGATGACTAACTCTAAAGTAGTGCCTATTAAGGAATGGAAGCCAACTGGTAGAACGAATGCACCTAAGCTCTCAGTTGCTCCAGAATTTGTTTGTACTAACCAACTGAACCCAACTTAAATTGGGGATCCGGCACTCCAAATTCTCTTCTTTCATCTGTTTTCAAATGCAGGTCGTACAGATCGTCCTTTGACATTTGGACTCAAGCTGCTCATAACATATGAATGGGGATCGCTCACAGCTCAAGAATTTCGTGAATAAGTTTATCGGGACAGTCAGATTTGGGAACGACCATTTTGGGGCAATTATTGGTTATGAAGATTATGTCTTTGGTGACAGTGTAATCTCTAGGGTATTCTACATCGAATGACTTGGTCATAATATGTTTTCTGATTGGTCAATTATGTGATTCTGATCTAGAAGTCGCTTTCAGTAAAATACATGCTTTGTCAGGGAATTGGATGGTGTTGATCTTCTTAAAAACAGTCGTGGCACAAACATGTACACCATTGATACGTGGGATTGCGCCCTCACAACAGGTTTTACCTCTCAAGGGATCTCGAGAAGCTTGCAATCCCCGCCAGGCAGTGTACCTGGTCGTTGGAGTATAGTATAGTGACAAGTACCAGGGTATTGATCGTTCAACTCAGGAATAGTGTTCGCTAGGATTAGAAAGTCTACTAAACTAGGTCTAGAGGTGAGGGATGGTTCTTTTTGTATATTTATATTTTATAAAAGCAAGTAAAATCTCGGGTTTTGAAGGAGTGGGCGGAATTAGTTGCTTGTCAACTAACCCAAATAACTAAAGATGCAATCAAAATAAAATAAAAAGAAATGAAATAAACTAATGTGGTTGAAACAATAATGAGAGAAGATGTGTTTACTTTTATTTCATTACTCCCTAGATATCTTTTACTGGTTGATTAGCTTGTTACAATTGCATGGATGACGGGTTATATTCCTTAATACTAGTCGTAGGGCCGTGTACAATATTCCCTAACTCTATAAGCTCCTACTTCACTCCTATGTCGAGCCGACTAAAAGCTCCTAACATGGGATCACTAGAATTCACTTATGCATTAAATACAACCAAAAATCGTAGTACACCTCCGATCATGTTTCTTAAGACGTTCAAGCAAGTTACCAATTGGAATTCTGCCAGTTTTCTTAAGCCTAACATCAAATACAATCATCCACAGCAATTATAAACAAACCATCAACCAATAATCAACATCTAGGTTTCACTACATCTAAGCAAACACAATAAAAACCTAGCCTAGCATGTTAAAAGAAAGACAAGCATAAGATAGAATCACACAACACATAGACATATCATATGATTATTGGAAAACTTATCTTCAATTAAGCATGGATGGAACCAGGGTTGAAACCCTTATTATTACAAGAAATTGGTCTAGGGTTTAAGCTCTCCAAAAGTTCTCCTAATGTTCCACACTTTACAATGAAAAATTGGAAAATATATATAGATAATACATCTTGACGGCGTCACGTTGTAGCTTGTGACGCCGTCAACTCGCCGCCAAATTAAGGGTCATATTGCCTAGATCCAATCTTGACGCCGTTAAGAAGAAAGTGAGCTCTGGGCCGTCACATGTATTTTGACCCTGACGGCCTTGGTGACGTCGTCAGGTCAATCACAATGAAAAGGTTCTGGGCCGTCATGTGTATTTCCCACTTCCACCTCTTTTGCCAAGCTTGACGCCATCATGTGTGAAGCCTTGATGCCATCAGGTACTGTTCCCAGCAAGGATTTTGAGACTTTGCCGTTTTCTTCATTTTTATGCTCCAAAAATGTCCAAAATGCTTCCTTTTCCAGATTTCTTCTCAAAAGTATCTAAAATGACAAAAGGAATGATTTAGGGTAGTAATTGATCAAATAATCACGAATTCGGGCTTAAATGACCCCTTAAAAGCGGTACACTTTTCGCCTTATCAAATACCCTTACACTTGAGATTTGCTTGTCCTCAAGCAAATGCGCTTTTATTCTAATCAAAATACAAGTTAGGGGTCATTTAACACTAATATAAAAGTAATTACAACAAATAATCATTCCACTAAAAACCAAAAACAAGCACGGAGGTCATACACTAGCACCTCACAAATAGTGTTTAGATATTCACATCTCTTAGGTGTAATAAAGTATATATCACAATATGGAAATGGAAAACATCTCTCACTAACTGTCATAGCAAATAGATTACCATAGGCTTGGGAAAGGATCAAACCTCCACCACTTGGCGTAAGCACCTAGGATAAACTATCAAAGAGGTCTTTTAAAGGGGTATAACGTTAGGTGTAGGGATATGGAAAACACGGTTTTGTTGGATAAAGGCAATATTTACTAATGGCGAGTTAATCATCTTGGTTAATTACATGTACAATATGGCATTGCTAAGCCAAGACTCGACTCGAATCGACTTAAGCTAATCAAAATCTAACAAACTGTGAAACAAACATAAAATGAAACAAGATGGTAGTCCGTATGTTTTTCTCTTTCTTTTTCTACACTCTTGCCCTACCATCCAAAATAATATATCATAGGGAATGTGCATTCCCCTTACACTTGAATTTTTACATACTCTAATGACTCGAATCAAGATAATCATAACACTTAGAGTACTTTTTAAATATTAACGCACATACGGGGGTAATAAATTGATGTCTTCCCCATTACTCCATATTACTAGTACTTTACCCATGAGTCCCAATCGTCCCAAAACAATATGTACAAGATATGACTCGACTTAGCAACCATTTAATCATTAGATAATTAACTAAGGGTTTAAACATGTAACAATAATGCACTAAAGATGAGTGCATAGAAAGAAGGCCAAGGCGATTTGGTTGCACATTTGGGTGGATTGTAAACAAATTCTTCCTTTAAATAAGATGATTAAAGTTAGAAACAAAAAGATAGGCTCGGAGGGGTGTACTAGGGGTTTCGTGTACTAAAAATGAGTACAACACTAAGGTGTGGAAGAACTAATTGACTTCGCTAGTCAAGTAATATGACTTAAATGGTCAAGTAATTATGATACGGGTTTAAACACAAGGATGATCCTAATGCCTCTTACCATGTAGTAAATCCTAACTACACGAATGTAGTCTCACTAGCGGTCTCGGGATGCATCACTAACGCAAGTTCTAGAATCTAAATACTACCGGTACACTCATAAGCACTAATAATGAATGTTTTTCCTCTCAAATCTAAAGGCGAACCTCACATATTTGGGTGGAAAATTTTTAAGTGGTACGGTTTTGTGCTAGTCATACAACTCCTATCCATGAGACACTTGTTAAGGCTAAAGTTTCACTCCTAAATGTTGTAAATTTTTTTAAATTTGGCGCTAAAATTGCCCTAGCAAGAATTTCTCTTAGTTTTATTACACACCTACTATCGAACAAACAAACTCAAGTGCAATTGTATCCTATAAGGTATCATCATTTACCCTCCCCTTACACTTTGGATGAACATTGTCCCCAATGTTCAATTAAAGGATGTAAAAGTAAAGCAGGGAAAAGAATGAAAACAAATACTCTCCTAATTCGTTCGGTGTGGATAGTGTGTCAACAAGGTTAGATCTTACTCCAAGAAAATGAATTTTGAAAGCTTCCCTCCTGAAATATAAATCATCTTCTTGTCATATATAACCTTGATAAGGCGAAAAGTGTACCGCTTTTAAGGGGTCATTTAAGCCCGAATTCGTTAATATTTGATCAATTATTGCCCTAAATCGTTCCTTTTGTCATTTTAGGTACTTTTGAGAGGAAATTCAGAAAATAAGGCATTTTGGATGTTTTGGAGCGTAAAAGTGAAGAAAACGACAAAGTCTCAAAATCCTTGCTGGAACAGTACCTGACGGCGTCAAGAGTTAACAAATGACGGCGTCAAGCTTGGCAAAAGATATAGAAGTGGATAATATAATTTGACGGCCCAGAACATTTTAATGCTTTTGACCTGACGGTGTCACCTAGGCCGTCAGGGTCCAAACACACATGACGGCCCAGAGTATTTTTCTTCTTGACGGCATCATCAATGGATCTAGGCAATACGATTTCTATCTTGGCGGCGAGTTGACGGTGTCACCATTTACAATGTGACGCCGTCAGCCTGTAAAATCTATATATAGTTTTGCAATTTTTCATTGTAAAGTGTGGGACATTAGGGTAACATTGGAGGAACGAATTTTATAAACCCTAAGGCGAACTTTACAGCTTATTCAAGGGTTTCAACCCCTTGAATCTTCCATGTTTCAATAAAGATAAGTTTTCATTCAAATCATTCAATATGTCTATGTATTGTGTGATTATATCTTACTCTTGTCTTTCTTTTAACATGCTAGGCTAGGTTTTTATTGTGTTTGCTTAGATGTAGTGAAACCTAGATGTTGATTATTGGTTGATTTTTTGTTTATAATTGTTTTGGATGATTGTATTCTATGTTAGGCTTAAGAAAACTGGCAAACTTCCAATTGGTAACTTGCTTAAACGTCTTAAGAAACATGATCGGAGGTGTACTACGATTGTTGGTTGTATTTAATACATAAGCGAATTCTAGTGATCCCATGTTAGGAGCTTCTTAGCCGGATCGACATAGGAGTGAAGTAGGAGCTTATAGAGTTAGGGAATATTGTACACGGCCCATACGACTAGTATTAAGGAATATAACCCGTCATCCATGCAATTGTAACAAGCTAATCAATTGGTAAAAGATATCTAGGGAGTAATGAAATCTAAGTAAACACAGCTTTTCCCATTATTGTTTCCACCACAAATTAGTTTAAATTTTATTTTTACTTTATTTTGAAAGCATCTTTAGTTAAGTGGGTTAGTTGACTAGCAACTAATTCCTCCCACTCCTTCAAAACCCGAATTTTACTTGCTTTTCATAAAATATAAAAATACAAAAAGAATCTTCCCTCACCTCTAGACCTAGTTTAGTAGACACTCTAATCCCAGCGAACACTATTCCTGAGTTGAACGATCAATCCCCCGGAACTTGTCACTATACTATACTACAACGATCAGGTACACTACCTGGCCGGGATTGCAAGCTTCTCAAGATCCCTTGAGAGGTAAAACCTTTTGTGAGGGCGCAATCCCGCGCATCAAGGTTTTGGCGCCGCAGCCCGGGGAATCGTTATTGTCTAGGTTAGAATTTCTTTTTATTAGGTCTACTTGCTAGATTCCTTTCTAGTAAGATTTTTATTTTTATTTTTAGGTTTTCTTTAGTCTATCTTGTTTCTTTGTTCCTTTGTTCGTAACCATTACCATCCGACATCATGGAAGGTCGTAATATCTTTGAACCCATCAACCCACCACTTCAAAACCACCCACAAAACCCACCACAACCAAACCAACCTCCTAGACCCCAAAATTTAGGAGAGTATTCCCGTCCTAGCCACCAAGGCTATCGGAACACTATTGAGCTCACTCAATGAGCCAATGTGTCTCCCTTGTGATCTGACACCATCCGGTTGGTGCAAAGCGGATGTGCATTCCATGGACTTCGTTCCGAAGATCCTAATCAACATCTTAAGGATTTCCTTAAAATCGTAGATTCCATAGACCTTGATGTTTCAACTAGAGAGACGACCCAATTACGTCTATTCCAATTATCTTTACGTGACCAAGCTAGTCAATAGCTTGAGCATTTACCCGCGGGATCCATCACCTCTTGGGATGATCTCACTTCTCGTTTCCTTGCTCAATATTTCCCACCGGGGAGAACTACCAACCTTAGAAATGACATCTTGATGTTCCAAGAACGTCAAGGTGAAACTCTCTATGAAGCATGGACCCATTTCAAGGACTTACTCCAAAAAGTCCCTCATCATGGCATAGATCTTTGGCTCCAAGTTCAAATCTTCTATGACCATATCGATCTTTCCACAAGGCGAACCATTGACCAATCGGCCGGTGGAAAGCTTCATGATCTAAGTGCGGAAGAATCATGGGAACTCATAGAAGATCTTGATCTCTATGACAACGAAAGTTGGAATGATCCTCGTGATTTGAACAAAACGGTCAAGGCAATATCTTTGCCTTCGAACAATTCTAGCACTCCCGACCGTAGGATCATGGAACTTGAAGACCAAGTCAAGTTTCTCATGAAATCCTACGAATCTCCTAAGCCTTCAAGCCAAGTGAACAAAATCACTTCTTCATGCGAATTATGTAGTGGTACCCATGACACTCGTGATTGCGTGGAACTCCCCAGACAAGCTTTTGTGGACTACGCATCTTCGCGTACCGACGAAGCGGGAGATAAGTGGTACACTTTCAAACCCGAGCCAAACCCATACGGTGATTCTTACAAACCTTCTTGGAAAAATCATCCGAACCTTAGGTGGAAGCAAAACCAAAACATGCCCCAAAACAATTCTTCCAATCCACCTAATCGTTACCAACCAAACGGTCCACCCTCTAACCGTACTTTCAACAACAATCCTTACAATAACTATGGTAGTACCAATAATCTTGAAGGATTGATGTCAAAGTTTATGGCATCCCAAGAAGCTCGCATAGCTAAGTTTGAATCCGAACTCAATCAACAACAAACGGAGATGACCAATAAAATTGACAACTTGTTGAAAGCCCTCAACAACCAAGTGCTAACCACACCTAGGAAGGACACTAGGGATACTAGTAGCGGAACCCAATTTAAGGACCCCTCATCATCCAAACACGTCCACTTTGTCAATGTTGTCACCATTAAGCGAATAGATAAGAATATATAAGAAAGTGACAAGGATGAAGTTGGAATAGAAACTGGACCTAAGGATGAGATTAAGGAAGTTGAGGATAGAAAGGAAGAAAAGTTAGAGGAGTTAGATAATGTAGAGGACTACTTCAACAGGTTACCCACTAAGGAAGAACATGAATATCATAAGAATCTATTTGATGACCCCGAGACACCTTACATCCTCGGTTCACAAATCATCAAAACGGGTATCCCCTCTAACATCGACATACCATGCAACATTGGGCACGTGCATGTGTGGAATGCATACATCGATCTTAGATCTCCCATAAATATTATGACTAGGATCCATTACAATTGGATAATGAAAAAGCAACTTGGACCTAGGATATTTCCCAACACGGGTTGGATGAGTAATTTTGTGGGAAGAGTAAAAGGACTTCACGTTTTGGTAGGTAACTTTACATACATTACTGAAATTGTGATTGTTGAAGATATTCGTCCGGTAATAGATGGTTTTTTAAGTCAAGTAGTGTTCGGAAAGCCCTTTGTTGAGGCCTCTAAGATGAATTATGACCCGTCCGTAGGATAGTTTGATTCAAGGATGAGAACGACGAGAAACAAATAAAGCATTTTCACAATTTACTTTGAAACATGATTCACCAACAATAAAAATAAAACACGCATACGGAAACAAATAAAATCAAACAAATAAAAACACACAAAACCTGGGTTGCCTCCCAAGAAGCGCTTTTCTTTATTTACGAGTCTTGTAGATAGACTCAAGGTCACGAGCAATTACGTGACCTCTTTATTGGTCACATTCCCTAGGTCATCCTCAATCTTAGTTTTGTATTCCGGACCTAGTTGCAAACATTCTTTGTAGAAACCGAATATTCTACTCATGACATAGTCTACTCCTCTACATCTATCCTCATCATTCCTATAGTAGACATGTGACATTTCAAAAAAAATTCATGTCATTAATTTAAGTATTTTATTATTTAACTATTATATATATATTTTTAAATAATTAACTTCGTCGGAAGCCATCCGCGTACGTCATGACACGTTCAATTAATCTAACCGCGACTAGACTATGTTCAGTCTACACTCCTTATGCATTTTTGTTTCCTTATAATCTTATTTTAAAAATCACTTTTCACTTTTTCCATTTTTACTTAAACCTTGCACCTTTTACGTTTTACGCAATTTAAATTCACGTTTTAAGGTTTTAATATCATCTAAACCGTCCGATGAACTCACCACTCATCTAAAACAATAAACTAAATTGTGAAAACAAGTTTTAATATTTTTGAAAGTTTTTATATTTTTTTTACACTACCCGGTACTACGTTACGCGTCTTAAAAACTCCACGTTTTAATTGCCGGGAGCAAAATAAATTATACACAGCGCGTGCCGACACGATAATAATTAATTTTATATTTAATATTATAAATTATTTTAATAAACATATTAAAATAGGTTATTTATTATTTTATAAAAATGTTTTCTATAAACGCAAATTTTCGGGTTTCTTTTGTATTTTTATGGACAAAGCATACCCGTGATACCTTAAAAATAAACAAAATAAATACACCACCCTTTTCTTGTTTATATCGACACACCCACCAGGTTTAAATATCTATTTCTTCTTTTCATTCGTATCAAAACAAGAAAAAGAAATACCATCTCCTCTTCTCTCTCTGGCAACACAGCAACCACCATCACCTCGCCATCTCCATCACCACTGCCGTACGCCGCCATCATCAAAGTGACAAGGAGGAGACCAAGGGTTGTTGCTACAGGTTTAAAAGCGAGGGTCACATTTAGGTTTTTCGTTTGGGTTTGTTTCTGGATCGAGAACCACCACCACAACCTCACCACCATATCTCTACACCTTCTTCTCTATCTCGTACGGTATGTCAAAAACTAGAGGTGGCAATTTGTGCCCAAACTCAAAAAAAATGGGCTAAATGGACAAATTTTTAAAAGATTTGGGTATATTTGGGCCCCCTCTTTTTTTTGAAATGGGCATATATTGCCCATTTAGAAGTTAAATGGGCATACGGACACACATGTTTTTCTCTAAATTGGAGAACATTAAATTGTTTTTAATGATAAACTTATTGATATATTACTTAAATATAAATGAGGTGTTACGTTTGAGGAATTTTTGTTGTTGTTTTAAGTATTTTCTAAAGTGATTCGCGCCCATTTGGCCAGCGCCCATTTAGCCCGCGCCCGTTTTGTCCGTAGCCCGTTTTGCCCATAGCCCGTTTAGCCCGTAGCCCGTGCCCGCCCGGCCCGCCCGTTTTTCCACCTCTATGACGAAAACCCACTATGCTAAACTTATTATTATTATTATTTTTAATCTCATATAGTTTGAATGAATTAGAAATTTGTTTTATAAACAAGAGTATCATCGTAAGAATCGTGGTTTGTGGTTATTATTGTTTTTACTTGATGTGCTTAATTTTTCGTGGCTGATTGATAAGCTTATGTGATTATTTTATTAAGTTAGTAGCTTATTTGGTGGTGTTTAGTCTTGGTACAAAGGGGACAGCAGGGGGTTCGTTTGGTTCGAAATTATGTTTTCAGCTTATTTTTGTGTTTCGGCCTATATGGTTTGGATTTAGTAAAGGTGGTTAGATGGCGACGATAGGCTAGTATAGGTGCGTAGTGAAGTTTTGGAGAGATGAAATTGGCGTTTGGATAAGTTTCGGTATATATTAATTATTGCAGAAAATTAGAAGTACGTGTTTGGGGGTCGTAAATATGTTTTTATAAAGTTTATGCTTCAAATTATTTTAGTACTTGTCAAGTCGATCGTTTTGATATAAGGATCGCCCTGTAACTCTTAAAAACGAAGTTTTTATGGCGATTCAAAAATGGGAAAAAATTCTTATATGTAAATTCTGGACTTTTGAAAATGGGTAATTTCTGGCAGAACTGAAATGGGTTGTTTCGGACACCTTCGGCCAAAACACGAAAGTTGTCCGAAACGACGTTTTTAGTCTACTGTTGGGAATTGGGGTGTGAAAGTGCGAAAGTGAGGGGGATTTTGATTAAAATCAGTTCTACATTTTTCTTTTAAAAATGACAGCACTTGTTTTATAAAAAAGCTGATACAGTTTTTAAGCAAGGTTTTGAGCCTTTTCTGGTCCGAACCAGCCTTCCGTTAAAACCTAAAAGTTGCTTAGTTTGATGTTTTACATAGGAATTCAAGATATCTTGGTCTTAAAATGCTAGATGATAGGGTAAAAGTGAGGTCAAACTTGATGGATATTATTTCTGAAAAGTCATAAAATACTTGCTGATTTTTGTTTTAAAATGAGTTTTTGAGCTTCTTTGAGTTCGTTTGAGCTCTCGAAACTTTAACGAATATTATTAGATGAGTAATAAAATGTTAGGGTGCGTTTGGCGATGTCTTAAAATGGTAAGTTCGTGTTCAAGTCATATATACACATACATTACTTATAAAGTGGTGTTTGGATAAAACCTTGGTAAGCTAGTGTTTTCGGAGAAATGATCACTACTATGTGTCGATATTAACATTCTACATTTCTAAAATTTCCAGAAATGGAAAGTTTTAAAAATAGAAACCTTCTAAAAATAAAAACTTTCTAAAAATAGAAATTCTTCGGAAAAGTGTCGTAATTTAGAAATGAAAATTATTTTCTTTTAAAGGTTTGTACATTAAATAACTTTGAACTTAACCATCAACTCATCTTAGAAATTATCTGCTATTTGATCCTTATGTGTTTATTTCCTTCCATACGTGTGCTATATGTTTTATACTTTGGTATGTGTACTCGAGTCTTAACATTCAGACCACCACACGAACGATGATACAAAACCTTTTACAAACAATGATACAAAAACATGATACAACATCTTTTAACTCATACGCATTACTTGAATTTCGCGTGACATATTTATAAGATGAAGTTATTATCTTCTAGGTCGTGCCCCGGTTATGCTTTGCTTCTTGCTTCTATTTTACGATACTCACGCCCCTACACTCTACGGTGAGTTCATAGCCTCGCCTTTACTTATTTAAATGTTTTATAAACCTCGCAAGGGGGGATACATGCTAGTTTTATAAACTGAATACAAGTATTAATTTTTGGTATGCTTGACCCGATTACAAGATTATAGACATTGAGTATATTTCTTGCCAATTAAGTCCCCATCATGAACCGTTAATTTCGTTGGAAACGCTAGTATTATGAATATGCATATTGGGCATTGACCAGCCTGGCCGAGTGAGTAGCGCTCACCTTTCAACGGTCACATAATATTGAGAGGTTGAGGTAAATGGAAAATATTACCCTACCGGGGCAACTGTTAAAACTAGGTTAAGGTTCGGTTTCATGAGCTCTATACTATAATCTGATTTCCCGACATGTATTTGTTATATGTCTTTTATAATGAATTACACTTGTATTCAACTGATTACACATTAAACTCTATGAATTCACTCAACTTTATGTTGGCTTTTTAGCATGTATTTTCTCAGGTTTTATTTGCTAGCTGAGCATTGGGAGCAATCGGAGTCGCGTGGATATCAAATATTGAAGGACTTGTTTTCTACACATTCGATAACTTTTTATCTTTAAAATATAAATATGCGCCATGTTTTAACTCTTGTAACTTAAGTTTTGAATAGAAATTGTTCGGACCTTTGTACTCTGATTTATCAAATCGAATGTGACATTTTGTACTCTGATTGAGGTCATTTTATGTAACTTTTGTGTATG
>JARVZY010003645.1:0-26992 GCA_030686995.1 Artemisia argyi | reverse complement strand
ACTCGCCAACCTCTCTTCCTCTATCTGAGCCTCCCACCTGCTCAGCTCCCGCTCCATGTCAGAAGTCCAACCACCATCACCAACATCCACGTTTTCCTCAAAGCTTGGCTGGAAGTCATCTAGATGTGGCAATAGTTGTTGTTGCTCAACAACTCTTGGTGCAGATGAACTTGATGCACCATTTTGGGGTTGTTGTTGTGGTGGTGGTGGATTTTGTTGTTGTTGTTGTTGTTGTTGTTGACTTGTTGTTGTTGTTGTTGTTGTTGTTCAACCCTAACCACACCAAAATTTTCTTCAAAGCTCCAACGAATTTTATTGGAGATCTGGGCATGGGTCTGACCGACACAAGCCCACAACGCTTCAATAACAGCGGCGTTCTTGCAACACTCATCCTGCAAGAACTTGTCAATCACCTGTTTCCTATCCGCCGATATATCTTTGCATCTCACGTAGCGTTCCCTAAGTTCTTGATTTAATTGTTTTGCCATCTCAAACTGATTTATGGCCTCCACGATAGCGTTCTGGCGATCCACGTCGCTATTCTCAGTTTTCGCCCTGATAAACAATCGAAATTGTTCAGGAGTGTGTGGAAGTCTGCAAGGCATTGATATTTATTTTCTTTGATATGTGTGTGTAGGTGTGAGTAACCCAAGGCATGCCGATAGTATTTATAAGGGTTTGGAAATATTTTTCCTTTATTTTATTTTGGTAGACATGACCGTTGGTATTCAAACGGTAAGATTTTCAAAAAAAAAAAAAAAAAAAAAAAAAAAATCATTTCTTTATCGGCTACAGAAACTTGGAACAAATCCTATGTTGCTTCTTAAAAATTTAATTAACAAGTTTTCCTTACAAAACCAAAGTTTTCACAAACTCTCTCTAAAAAGTTTTCATTCAAACATCCTGATAACAAAAATCTTAGACCGGAATCCCGGGACGGGATTCAGTTTAACGGGTAGGTACTATCACATCCCGTGATTTTCCCATAATTATAAACGTTTAATTTTATATTAACCTTTGTCATTATTTTTAATCATCATTTTTACGGGAAAATTTAAAATTTTCCTTATTATATTATTTTGACACGAAAACATTTTCATATAATTCACCAAATAACGAAACAAGTTTTCGATACGTTTAACGAAACTTAAATGTTTCACTAAATCTTAAATAAACTTTTATAATCATAATTTATTTTTCCCAATCCAAATTTCATCCAAACGAACCCTTAATTACTTTCAAAGCCCAAATACTATCGTGGCCTGTTACTATTCATCAGCCCACACATTTCAAGCCCAAAATCCTTATAATTACTTTGTTAATTCTCGACTAAATCAAGTCAAAAACGCTCTACGTACACTACATTTCTACACACGACTCATGTATATTTTTACCCTACCTCATTTCTCATTTAGCCAACTCCAAGCATGTCAAATTTCAGTTTCCCATGACGAGTCTCACTATATTTTTACGAAACCAAGTGTTGGTCCACAAACGACCCGTACAATTTATAATATATTTCAAAACTAAACCGTTTTTAACCCCGCTTGTTTCCTTGAATTCCTAATAATTATCCTAGCATAAATTTATGTTTAAATATTAAATTTGATCAACCCTCATCAGTTACTACACGATTCCCAAATAGTGTATCAAATAAAAACTTGTGGTCAATACATAATCCAAACCGACCCTTGATGATTTTCCTTGCCTTGTTTCCTTCTGTCGACTACTAGCTACAATCAAAACCATGTGATTCTTGCAAGTTTTATGACACACCCTATTGACTTCTATTTCCTTCCTAGCACTCAACCTCACACATAGTAGTCATATCCAATAATACAAGATGCTTACACACACTCTTACACTACCACATATACACTCAATTCTTTTGTACTACCAAGAAAGCTCACCACGTTTTCTTCTTATTTCTTTTTTTCCTGTCATTCGAAGACAACCATAAGAACACCAATACACAACCATTTTTCGATCATTATCTCCCTACCATTCATAGCATCACCAACACTCCACCTCTTGGACTTATTCAGTTTTCTTCCTATGATACGTGTGAACCAAAATGCAAACCATATTTTCTTTTCTTGCTTGTGTCAACATGTCAAAAACAAGGACAATAATTTCAACTTACAAACTCACTAACACACTCAACCGGTTCCATCATTTTTGTTTTCTTCCTGTAGTCGACTAGCAAACCAAAGAACCACGTGAGACTTGCAATCTCATTTAAAACTCTCATGATATCTCACCATTTCATCTTGCTTTACACTCCAAAAACCACTATATGAAGAACCATACATACTGAGAGTTCACACACACACAAACAACTCCCTTCTTCTCTTCTAAATTCACGAACAACAACTGGAACAAGAAACTTGGTTTTTACCTCGGGTTCGAGTCACTTGATTTAGTGTTCCAAGTTGTCATAACAATGGCACTCATACTTGGAATTCTTGGGTTAAAGACTCCTTGGTTTCCTCCTCCTCTTCTGCTCGACACACCCATCCCTTTTCGTACGTACCCACACTCAAATCCCTCCTCACTTCATGCGTACAAAAACACAAATTACTCTCTTGTCATTTTAATACGTAACGACTTCGTGAGCTTTAAAGGCGTTGGAGTTGCTTTGGCTCGTCCCTCGTTCACGTTTTCCTCTTCGTTTTCCCACCACCACTTATGGTGTCGTAAGTCTCCGAAACCATTCCATCTTTGTTGATTTCATTCATGCATAACTAATAGCGAACTTTTGGTTACCCACAAAACCTTACTGTCACTCCATGCGTACTCATGCACCCTCTACACATTCGACTTCATGCATGATTTATAGCAAACCTTGGTGTTACAAAAGTTATTTAGAAACCTTATCTGTCTCTCCATACACATGCATGCATACTCAGAGGTGGTTGTTGTGGTTAATGACTTGTATGTCCAACTAATAAGAAATTACGTCGAACTTATTACTAACGTAAAAGAAACATAAACTTAACTCTTGGCTCTCGCGACAAGTGCATACTCGACTTACTATATTTATCGTGACTCAAATAGCTTATTTATCACTTTACATAATCTATATAAAAGCTCATAACTTATTAAATTTTCGGGCTCATATACAAAACCATTTCGAACACATAGCCATAAGGCCCAATGTGAAACTCAAATGTTTTTAAGCCAATACGAGAAGTACTTATTTACTCGAACTTATTTAAGTTGACATAAATAGATGATATATCCAAGTCAGTGTTGTAGAAAAAGAAAACATAAGCAAAAACTTAATTATTGAGTTCGTTTGGAATCGGGTCGCGAGAATTAAACAAGTTGTGACTAAATTTGTGTTTCCTTCGACCTCTTTTCGATAACTAAGAGCTTACAGTTATACTCATTTAAAAGATGACAAAAGCAGTTTTTGAAAACACAAACAGCCATGCACGTTTGTAAAAATATATAACTAGATATGTCACCAGAACTAAAATACTACTTAATCGATCTATTGGGAAATAAAACACAACGAGGAGGCTAGTGCAATGGTTGGGGTGTTGGGCTGTTAAGCGCAAGGTCAGGGGTTCGAACCCTGCCCCGGACACTTTTATTTTTATTTTGGTTATCTTTGCAACTTTTGCATCTTGATAGTTTCAGCCCCTCCAATTCTAGTAACATAACACTTTCTTAAAAACAATCATAAGGTTTAGAACTTATAATAAATATTTACAATTTCAGCCCCTAAACTTGGACGAAATTTATATTTCTTTTAAAACCTTTATGAGTTTTATAACTAATATACAAACTTTTAAACACTTATTATATTATTACAATTCAGCCCTCAAGTTTAATAATTGACGTTTTTCACCCAAAACTTTTATAAATTTAAACAACTTATATATTTTTACCAAGTTTCATCTAGATAAATATGTTTAACACATATTTTATTTGGCAACCACTTTGACGTAAACTATAAATAATATAATTGTTCTAATATATTCTTTAACCACAACTTTATTCAACACATAATATTTTGGGAATATATTTTAACGCTTTAGACGGCTCGAGTTACTTTATAAAAATTGTATACATGAAATAAATATATATATCGTTAACGAATAAGCAAACAAATAACATATACAAAAGCAATAAATAATGCATAACGGACAAGTTATATAGTATATAACTTTGTCGTTGAACCTTAAGTGTTTTGCCACGCAAGCCACCTCTGTCACAAAACCATTTCATCATCCTTTCATCATAACGATTAATCGTCATTCATTAGTCGTTATTCAATTACCAAATAGTATTTAGTTAGATTCTCAGATAAATTTATTTATCAGGTTCTGTAGTAAGGACACTTCCAAAAATCATTCTCATACTCTCACTCGCACTTACTTTCATCATTCCTAGTATCACTTAAGGTGAGTTCTTAGCCCCGTTTTTATAAATGTTTTATAAATGATTTGGGGGAGATACATGCTCAACTACTACTTTTACTTTCATAAATATTTTAAACTATTTACAAATTACTGTGGGACCATAGCCCACCATTTTATACATTTTCTATCTCATGAAGAGATAACTGCTATAAACATGTTTACAAGTAACTTTTCAACTGTATGCTATATCTGATTTCTATTTCCTAAGTTTACTATTGCCAAAAGTCCCTCATATCATGAGCCTTAGTCACCCGTAGGGTGAACGTAAATAATTGTGGATAGATCTATTAGGGATTGACAATCCCCGTTTGGGCGTTGAGAAAACAACCAAACGCACTTTATTTAAAATCTAATAGGTTACTAGCAAGAACCTATCCCGAGGTCCCTTGTTACTATAATCCATCATTTATGATGAGATCTGTTAATCGGATGAGTGTCATGAGGCTTAGGGAAATCAGGTTATAGTGCTGTGGGCGTATAACAACGTAGCTCATTATTTTTATCAAATTACTAATTTGTGTTCACTATATAGCAGAAAATCATTATTTCCTGGCAAAAACAAACTATTTTGGTGTTGACCCAATTAGGGCAAACCAACAAACTATTTTATGTTAACTTTGATTTTGATAAATCAACTGATTTTGACTATAAACACTATGGATTTTTCTCATACTTTGATTTTGAAAATAAATCGTTTATTATGAATAGTATAAAGTCACAAACTCTTTTGATTCTTGGAAATCAACTACTATACTTATAAACTCTATGAACTCACCAACCTTTGTGTTGACACTTTTAGCATGTGTTTATCTCAGGTCCATAATGAGCAAGGATGGTACGGAGGAGCACGGATTCTTACAAAGGCTATAAATTTTACTATCATTTGAAAACTTATTTTAACAAACTTTAAAACCACTGGGACCTCATTTTGAAAACTCTGATTTTTATAAAATTCGAATGATAAATGTTTTAAAATGACTAAATTGATAATCATTTTCTACTGAAAAACTGTGAGCTATGAAGTAACACCTAATCTTTATTCCGCTGCAAATATTTTAAAATTGGGGGTGTTACAGGTGGCCTCTTCCTTCCGTTTGCCTCTTGCAGATGTTATGAACCTTCTTCCTGCCAGTGAAGAAAATACCGTTGGTGCTAGTGCTTCCGGACATACTTCCTCCGATCACACTCTTCCTGATCCTTAGTTTTTTGTTTTATAAATGTATATTTCTGACGACCTTGGGTCATGGCAACTGAACATGTATCTGTATATTTAAAGCTTTGGTTGACATAACATTCATTTTTGAGGTTGCGGCCCGTGTTATCCTAACATTTTGTTTATCTGTAGCATCGTCCTTTTGTGATAATCATTTTATTTTTATATTCTGTATGCCGCCGTTGTGGCACTGAATGTAATGTGTGCTGTCGTTGTGGGCATCAAATGAATTTTTGTGCTGTAGTTGCTGGCATCAAATGAATTTTTGTGTCGTCGTTGTGGACATCAAATGAATTCTTGTGCTGTCGTTGTGGGCATCAAATGAATTTTTGTGATCGGTACTCGGATGGAGGTAGCTAATCTCCGTCCGTGTTTCTGTTAGTTTTTTTTTATATATATGTACATATGATGGAATTTCCCTTATCTCCGTCTGAGGAGGGATGATTGATATTGGTACTAGTAATCGTACATAGGTTGGGGTTATTAGCCTTACACAAGGAATTCTTAAACAGAATAAAAACTATAAGTAACACTTCCGGAGGTTAATAGCGTGCCATTTCCGGGGCACCTCTTGATCGTCCGTTGTATATAACTTATAAGATCCATTCTGATGTGCTTCCGTCACCCGATACGGGCCTTCCCATTTCGGGCCCAACTTTCCTTGATCTTCCACTCTACTTGCTTCATTCCTTCGGTACATGAACTCTCCGGGTTTGAAAGATACCGGACGGACCTTCCGATTGTAGTATCTCTCAACCTTTGTTTTGTATTTGGCTTCGTGTATAGCGGCCTCCTCCCTTCTTTCTTGCAGCAGGTCCAAATTAAGGCGCATCTCCTCTTCGTTCGTTTCGCCCCTTATTATCATGGTCCGGTGAGTTGGCATGCCTATTTCTGCTGGAATGACCGCTTCGCTCCCGTAGGTTAGACTGAACGGAGTCTCACCGTTACTCATCTTGAGCATAGTGCGATGTGCCCATAAGACGTTGGGTAACTTATCTACCCATCCGGCTTTCTCCTTTCCTAACCTGGTCTTTATACCATTCATTAAGCTTTTGTTTGCAGCTTTTACCAATCCATTGGCTTGGGGGTGAGCCACTGCCTTGTTAATTTGCTGTATCTCCAACTGTTCGCACCACCTTTTGAACGGATTGTTCACGAATTACGTCCCATTATCAGTGACAATGATCCTTGGTAAACAGAACCTGCAGACGATATTTTCCCAAGTGAATTTTTTAACCTCCTTCCCGGTTATCCGTGTCAACGGCTTAGCTTCGACCCACTTGGTGAAATAATCTATTGCCACAATCACGTTCTTTGCTTTACCGGCTGATTGTGGCAAGGGACCTAGAATGTCCATCCCCCATTGGTAGAATGGCCATGGTGCCATTATTGATGTCATCAGTGTTTTTGGGAGCTTTGGGACCTTTGCATGAATTTGGCATGAGTCACATTTCCGGATTTCCTCTCGAGCCTCCCGATGCATTGTAGGCCAGTAATACCCTTGCCTCATGGCCTTAACGACAACTATTCGGGGTTCCGAGTGCATTCCGCAAGCACCCATATGGATCTCCCGGATGACGTAGTTGGCTTATAGAGGCCCCACACATCTTAGCATTGGTACCAGATAAGATTTTTTGAACAACACTCCTTCCTCCATAACGTATAGATTTATCTTCATCCTTAATGTTCGTGCCTCATTCTTGACCTCCGGCCAGATCCCTTCTTCTAAACATTTGATTATGGGTGTCATCCAGTTATTTCCTTCTTCCTTTTCCACGGTGTTCACCTCTGCCTTTTCGATCGATCTTTCTGTCAATATTTATACAAGTACTTCCTTCGTGAGGTGGTTGAACGCGACCGTGGCCAGTTTACTCAACACGTCTGCTTTTTGATTTCGTGCCCGAGGAATATTGACGACGGAAAATTGCTTGAACCCGACTATCAGCCCTTTAGTCTTAGCTAGGTATTTGATCATGTTTAAGTTTGTGGCCACATAGTCACCATTGATCTGATTGGCCACCAGCTTTGAGTCGACGTACACCCTTATCTTTTGTACTCCCATGTCCGTTGCTATTCTTAGACCCGCAAGTAATGCCTCGTACTCTGCTTTGTTGTTTGTCGTCTCCTCGAAGTTGAGCCGAAGGGCATAGGTGTATTCCACCTTAGTTGGACTAATGAGTACTAAACCTACTCTAACACCCTTTTGATTGGACGCACCGTCTGTATATAACGTCCATCGTCCGACCTTATCTATATTCGGCTTCTGTGCCGGTTGTTGGAAGTAGGCTAGTGAGTTGTTTCCAATGGGTGTTTCCGAAAGGAAATCTGCCAGGATCTGCCCCTTAATTGCGTTCCTCGGTATGTATTCTATGTTGTATGCCCCCAACTCTACCGAGTATTTAGAGATTTTTCTGGACGTCTGAGTTTTGTTAAGGATCTGCTTGAGGGGCTAGTCAGTGATGACTTTGATTGGGTGAGCCTCGAAATACCGGCGTAACCTTCTTGACGCGTGCAGCAGAGACAGGACCAGTTTTTCCATAGGAGCATAATTTTTCTCAGCGTCGTTCAGGGTCCTGCTGACATAATGGACCGGGCATTGCTTACCTTTTCTTTCCGCCACTAACAAAGTACTAACGGCTTCGTCCGCCGCCGCTAGGTATACGTATAAGGTTTCTTTGGCGACTGGGGTGGTCAACGAAGGAAGGTGTTCGATGAGCTGCTTCATTTCTTGGAAAGCTGCTTCCGCAACCTTCGTCCACCAGTACTCATCCTTGTTTTCTTTGGTGATGCTTTTCAAAGTTTCGAAGAAAGGCAACGACCGTTCGGCTGACCTGGAGAGAAAACGATTTAGTGCGGCTAGCTTGCCGCTAAGACTTTGCATTTCCCTCAGTGTTCGGGGCGACTGCATGTCCATTATTGCTTTGGCCTTTCTTGGGGTTGCCCTTATTCCTTCAGAGGTGACCAAGTATCCTAGGAACTTTCCTTCTTCCATTCCGAACGAGCACTTATTGGGATTGAGTTTCATATTGATCTTCCTGAGGTTGTCAAATGTTTTGGCAATGTACTCTATCATTCCCCTTTCCTCTTTGCTCTTGATCACCATGTCATCCATATAGGCTTCCAAATTCCTCCCCAACTGCGTTTGGAAAGCCATTTCTATTAACCGTTGATATGTCGCCCCAGCGTTTTTGAGACCAAACGGCATCTTGGTGTAACAGTAAGTCCCTTGGTCCGTGTAAAATGTTGTTTTTTCTTTGTCATCCTTGCCATTTGCACCTGATGGTATCCCTTGTAGGCGTCCAAAAAACACTTGTATTTGTATCCCATGACTGATTCAATTTTCCAATCAATGTCCGGGAGAGGATAGTAATCCTTTGGGCAGGCTGGGTTAATGTTCTTGAAATCTGCGCACATCCTCCAGCTTCCGTCCCCTTTTCTAACTAGCACTGGGTTAGAGATCCACGTCGGGTATTTTACGGGGCGGACGATTCCAGCTCGGATCCATTCTTCTACTTCTTGTAACACTGCCCGACTACGGTCTGGTGCAAATATCCTCCGTTTCTGGCATACCGGATCCACGGTAGGATTGGCGTTGAGGTTATGTTCTATTATTCGTCGGGGAACCCCTGTCATGTCGGAGGGCTCCCAAGCGAATACATCCAAGTTTTTCACAAGCAACGCCCTTAAGAGAGCCTTGCATTCCCGGGTCAAGCTTCCTCCGATGGTAACCAACTGATCGGGATGGGCCGGGTTAATCATTATTTCTTCCGGTTGGTCCTCTTTTTCTAATTCCGCTTCTTCACATATTATTTGGTTGTCTTCCCACCTTCTGCATTCCGACACAGCGGCAGACCGGGTGAGCAATGTAGCGATTCCCCGCGGAGTAGGAAATTTCATCATCACATGAATGGTTGACGGGACAGCCCAGAGTGCTTTTAATCCGCTCCGCCCAAGGATTACATTATAAGGGGATGGGGCTCAGATTATTGAGAACTTCATTGTCGTCCGCCGAGATAGACCTTCATTCCCAAATTCCACATCCATTTCCAGCTTACCCAAGGGTTTCGTAACATCCCCGGAATACCCCAGTAAGTCGGTATGCGTAGGTCGCAGTCGGGACCTGATTGAAGAGTGTAGGTTGTTAAAGCAGTGTTCGAACATAATTTCCACCGAGGCTCCTTCATCTACGAAGACCCGTCGCACCAGGTATCCTTCTATCATGGCTTCTATGATGAGAGGTTCGTCGGACACATCATCCGACAAGATCGGAGGGAAGATTATAGGTACATTCATCCATCCTTCCGTTCTTTCCCGGTCCTTTCTTTTCCTTCCATCTGAGTTTGTTCGGGCCATGTTAATGATTTTGCCTTTCTGTGGCTCTTCTCCTCGTTGAACCGCCCCCTTCTGTTTAACGTCTTTGATGAGGTGATTGAGCTTTCCCGATTCTAGTGCCTCTTCTAACTGTTTCTGTAGCTGTCTGCAGTCATTCGTATGGTGACCTTTCTCCATATGGTAGTCACAATATTTATCTTGGTTTTCTCTGCGTGGAGGGTAGTTCATAGGCCTGGGCTGCGGCAGTTGAAGTTGACGTTCAGTAGCTAGGATTTCCTTAGGGAGCTTGGTGAGGGCGTTTAAGGTAAGTCTTGGGAGCGGGTTATTTGGGCGTGTATGATAATCGTTCCTGGAGGGAAGCAGTGGTGCTTTATCCTTGGACCTATATGGGGAGTATCCTTCACGTCCATGATGGCTCGCCCTATTCTCACTGTGCCTCCTATCTCCCCCGTATGACCCCCGGAATGGCCTGTCCATACGACGGAAATTGCTGTCCGGAAACTTCCTGACCATTTCCAACCTTTCTCCACGAGGTAGCTCTGTGTTGGCGAAAGCTTTCTCTGCTCTGACAAAGTCATCCACCCGTGTCATCATCTCCTCCATCGTTTTTGGTACTTTGTCTGCGAAGCGTTTAGCTAACTTCGGGGTCTTGCAGGCGTCCATGAAGGATGAAATTCTCATGATTTCCAGTACCCCTTGTATGAATCCTGTTTCTATGGTCCATCTTTCCTTAAACTCAGGCAGAGATTCATTCGCGTTTCTCGCGATTCGGGTTATCTCTGTAGGATCCCTGAAGCATTTCTTCCTTGAGGAAAAACGGGTGACAAACTGGTGACGTAGGGAGTTTGTCGTACCATCCTCTGGTGCTACCGTCTAGCGTCTGTTGAAACATGCGACACCAGACAGGCATGGGCCACGAACCTTGCATGGCCGCTCCGGAAAATCGGCTGAGATGATCCTCCGGATCAGTGGAGCCATGGTAGAGCTTAATATGGGATGGCATCTTGTGCTCCGGTGCAGAGAACTCCAAGAGTCGGCGGGTCAATGGTGAGTGGGACAACTCCTTGAAAGGTTTCCCCAAATCCTCGTCGGACACCCTCTCTCCGGTAGCAATTTCGTTTCGTCGCCCGTTCGGTTCCCTCTCATCAAAGTTCAACCGGATAGGCGAGACATTTCTCCTTCGATTATATGTTTCCACCAAAGATCTGAGCGTGAACAGGTGTCCTTCGATTTGTTCCTTCGTCAAAGGAGTGTCATCCCCTCCGACTACGGAAGGACCGGTATCATCCATCCTATAGCTTGGGTAGATTGAATACGGGTCCCACGGATGGCGCCAATTTGTTTGAGTAAAATCCTGTCACCCTTCGAAAGTCCTTGTGAAGTCCTCCGAATGGTTGTTAAGTACGTCGTGAACCTGTGAATCACAAAAAACGCGTTAGCCTCACCCCGGGTGTTATCCCAGGACCAAACTTCGGCGCGAGAATAAGTATTGGGTTGGTGGCAATAAATGTGTGTGTAATAATGCAGTAAATGCTAATCTATTATGAGAGTAAATGAGGGGTATTTATACTACTTTGGAATTACTGTTCACCACTTGTGAGTAGGTGACTGTTCCTGACATATAGGGGTGGCGCTGTAGGCTACCCCTATACTAAAGTGTCAGACAAGTGGGGGTCACGTATTAAGCACGTGCTCGTGAAGTAAGGAGTGGAACCGTCCGGCCGTATGTAACCGTCCGGATTATTATGGAACCGGACGGTTAAGTATATAACCGTCCGGTCATGTACACAATCATCGAATTACCGAAACCCACGTCAAATGGTTTAGTTTGTGTTTCCAACGAGTTTTGTAGAGCGTTTTAAAACAATTAACGTTGAAAATCTAAGCTCCTTTCACTTTTTTTAACACTTAAAAAAGGAAACATTTGTACTTTTTATGTCATTTTATAATTTGCAGTCACAAATATAAACCATGTTATCAAAAGCTTTTATATACTCGTAACTAACAATTAGAGAGCTAATTATATAGTTTTGACAAACCATTGCACTTTTTGCTAATTGAAAATTGATTGTTGTGCATATTAACCACGGCTACTTATGTATTCACTAATTTGATTGGTTGATTTGAAAATATAATTGGTGAAAATTTAAAGAATTAAAATACATAATACTCGTCATGTAATTTATACATTAGACATGTATGAGTTTTCATACATTTTTATCTGTTTTTGTCTATTTTTATACGTTTTCATCCGTTTTTATACGTTTTCATATGTTTTCATCCGGCTTTATATGTTTTCTTACATTCACATACATTTTTGCCAAATTTATAAGTTTTCGTCCGTTTTTATATGTTTTCATTTGTTTTTGTACGTTTTGTGCATTTTCGTCCCTTTTTTTATGTTTTCAGATGTATCACGTGTTTTAAGTCTAAATTGCTAACTAAGGGACCATTTTTGTACTTCACTATTAGTTAACAACTTTCTCACATTCAAACCCCTTCGCTTCTAAACACTTCACCACCACCGTACCAACCGTCCAACCATGGCAGCGTTACTCCGCCGCGCCACCACATCCCTCCGCTCAACCTCCAAAAACCGTCACTTCTTTTCACCAGCAGCGCACCGAATAGAAGCCACCGGTTTATACGGATACACTCATTTAAAAAACCCCAACGGATTTCAACGTCTCGTAGACGAAGCTATTGAACGGTAAAAATATCAAAATCATATAATTAAGTTTATAAAATTTCATCCTTTAGGGTTTAGGCTATTAAATAGCAACAAACTTTTTTCAAAGTCCCGTTTTGGTACGTGAACTACAAAATGTCTAGTAATAAAATGTTACAAACTTTTATAAAGTGTTATTGTATGTCACATTTTAGTGACTCTAAAAATAGTGACACGTGTCACGTGTCAGAATTTGTGGTATGACAAGTCACTGAAATGTGACATACAATAAACACTTTATAAAAGTTTGTAACATTTTATTATTAGACATTTTGCTGTTCGCGTACCAAAACGGGACTTTGAAAAAAGTTTGTTGTTATTTAATGGCCTAAACCCTACATTTTTATGGTAAAGTGTGCAAACATTATATAAATTTTTGCTAAGTTATGTTTTTATTTTTATAGGTCTAATGAACTTGTTGGATACATTTCGGGAATGCCGTCTTCCGAGGAGATTATCAAGTCTATGGATGAAATATCCAATACAGTAAGGACTCGTAGTGTGAAGGATCATGTTAGTATATTGAATTTGCTCTGTGTTGCGGGTTAATATTGATGAATGTAATGTTTGGATGTTTTAGGTGTGTCAAGTTGTGGATTCTGCGGAACTTTGTAGAAATACTCATCCAGACAGGTTATAAATAAGTACTTCAGGAAATAGTGTTTGGAATTGCGTATTTTGTAAATAACGCAATACCGAAAAAATTACGTAATAATTTGTTTGGATTCTCGGTTCATATTTATAAAAGGCTTTAGGTTTATATATGATGGTAAAAACTAAAAAGGAATTTTAGTTCCATTTCAAATAAGCAGCTCTTTACCTGCTTCTCAGAAACTGCTTATTTTGCCTCAAAATACGTAATTAAGCAGAAGCAGTTTAGATAACACAAACTGCTTGCTTAAAAAAGCACATAAGCCAAAAAAATAAACAATCCCAAACGCTCCTTATATTGTTTTATGTATTGTTGCCTACATGATGATGATGATTAAGTTTGAATTTAGGGAATATGTTGAGGAAGCGTTGAAGGCGTCAATGAGGCTTAATGAATATCTACATGTGAGGTGACGAGTTACATATTTGGTTTTGTAACTTTTGCGTTCTGCTAGTTATTACTAGTTGACTGTATAACATGACATATATAATATGATGACTTGTGAAAATTTTAATGATTGTTATGGTCATTGGCATGCAGTATCTTAATACAAATTCTACTTTATATGATGCGGTGCTGAAAGCTGACAAAGATCAAAGTTTGACAAGCGAGGAAGCTAAAAGAGTTGCTCATGACCTGCGCGATGATTTTGAGAAGGGTGGAATTCATTTATCTGCAGGTATTTTGGTTTACCTTGTTATATAAATATGTTTAGCATGTATATTTGTTAAGCTTGAGACTGTTTTATGACTTACCAGATAAGAAAGATCGAGTGAGCCAGCTAAATGTTGAAATCGCTAAATATTGTGCACAGTAAGTATACGTAATTTATATTTCTACATATATTCTGGATTGCATTTATTGTTTTGTTTTTAAGCTAGGTGATTCGTGTTTAAATCAGGTACAATGAAAACATAGCTAAAGAGCCAGGTCACGTGGATGTATTTCCAGCATCACGTATTCCGAAGAACTTGCACCACCTTGTTCAGACTGTTAGTCGCCCCAGCTCATTAGGGTCGAGAGGCAACTTCAGAGAAAAAGGCTTCCGGATTATAACAGAACCAAGCACCGTGTCTGCTGTATTGCAGTGGACATCTGATGATGAGGTTCAGTTCCATTACTTAAAATAAAAATGCTCTCGCTTCATTGATTTTGCAGCCAACCATGCATTGCAATACATGAATGAAAAATTCGAAACGTAGTATATTGAACCACATAAACTTTTTACTTTTGGAATATAAACTCTATTGAGCATTTGAGTGTAAGTTGAGCATATTTTGTGTTAGGGATAGCTGATGTTAAAAGTATGACAATCTTGGCTTGATTACTTCATACATATGTTAATTTTCAATGGTTGAAGTTCAAATAACCCATAAACATATTGTGTGACTAAATTTGCAAACCATAGGATTTGGCTTCTCACTGTAACACTCCTGCAAAAAAAAAATAATAATAATAATAATAAAATAAAAAAAAAGTGCTTTCACGAGAATGAGCTCTTTTGTATCAAAAGATTCAGTGCATTAGGATATCCACCATTTATTCAATTTTTTTCATCACAAGTGGAGTGTTGTTCTTTTTATTTCTGTAAGAACAATGGTGTGTTTGCTGCAAGAAGCCGTGTGTAATGGTTGAAAAAGTCAAGTCGTACCATAAATTCAAACATTCTATCCACGATTCCTCTGACTGCTTTTGCCTGCTTAAGCTGAGTATTTATTAGCATTTGCTAATTACTTTCTCATGCAGGTAAGGAAAATGACATATATTCAGGGCAATTCTGTACCACGTGCAAATCTCAGAGTTCTTGATAGGCTAATTGCTGCACGTCATGAAATTTCTCAGGTTTGTCCATGTTACTTTTCTATTTCCGGGAGTTTTCGACATTTGTAGTTAATACTTAATACGTCATGTCGTCATTATAGAGCATGGTCTATAAAGTGTTTTTTTTTTTTCTTTGGTTTTGACATAAACTAGCCATGTGTATTTTCTCATCTTACATGTTAGTAATTATGTCAGTTTTGTCATTTAGAGTAATACAAATTTGCCATTGTAGATGATCAGGCGGTCCATACTCAAATGACACATTTTTGTATGACCAAATTGGCATATGAATCTTTACATGCTCTAAAAAGCACATCACTAATTCATTAAAAAAAAATAAATAAAAAAAAAAAATAAATAAATAAATAATCCTTTAATCTTTATGTATATCCATGAAAAAGTATTCTTGCTAGCATTCTACCAGATAAATAGAACCAAAAGTATGTTATTGTGTTTTCCTACTCTAAATATCATAAGTGAATGTAACCTTTAGCTTGAAAATCATTTTTTGTGCATCAAGCCTTTTATGTTGCGCATCATAGACATGTGATATGAGTTAGTTACTCCAAATGTGTGTTTACATGTTCATTCCATGAATGGTATGTGGATGTGGGAAAACCTTTTGACGTTTACCTGTTGTATATGCATGCAGATAATGGGTTATAAATCATATGTTGATTATGCTTTGCATTCAAATATGGCTTCATCACCTGATGTCGTATCATCCTTTTTAGTTGAGCTGAGTAACACTGTTCGTCCCAAGGCGGTTGAGGTACTAATCTTATATAAAAGATGGCAAGTTTGACCCATATACTTATGAGTGAGTCAAATCAGGTTATGTTTTTATCTCTAATTGGTCAATGGTAAAATAAAATAAGAAAGTTAGCTAAAAAGGGAGCATATCAAATGTGTCGAAAGTTGCTCAAAATGTATATATAATGCATAAAACTTAAATCATTTCATCGGAAAATTAGTTTAAGATTTGAAACAAATTATAAGTTTTGCAATTATATTGGATGGACTAATTATTGTAAAGAAAGGCTGGATTTTTTGGCAAAAAGTGTTCGATCAGCCTAATCTGTACTAAAAAGTTCTTCTAGCAATGGGTTCCACTGCACCATTCTTCTCTCTGCAGTTTCACACTATTATATGTTTGATATGTTAGGAGTTTGAGTCTATGCGTGACTTTAAAAGGAGAAAAAATGGTCAACAAGATCTGCAATTAGAGCCATGGGATGAAGCATTCTTTACAAGGTCAATGAAATCATCTGCCTATAACTTGGACTTCTCAGTATGTTTTCTTTTGCGTATTATTTGCTACTTGATTTTATGCCGTTAATGATCTATTTCTGCTACCATTTCTCCCTTGTCTAGATATTAAACAATTTTCATAATATCCTTATTCAGGTTGTCGCATCATATTTTTCTTTATCTCAATGTATTGAGGGTCTGAAAGTTCTGGTTGAGTCCTTGTTCGGCATGAATTTTGTTGACATTCCTCTTGCACCTGGTGAATCATGGCACCCAGATGTGCTGAAGATGGCGCTTCATCATCCCGATGAGGTGCACTTCTACTTTTAGAAATATTCTTGACTAGGGCAGTTGATAATATGAATGTTCAATTGATTATTCAATATCATAGAGGTGGAAATTTTCAACCCAATCACTTATAAATGGTTAGATTTGGGTTATGGTTTGATGTTAACGAGCCAAATGTTATAAAATTTAAAACATCAGCTACCTAAAGAACGAGTTGATTGTGTCAAAAATACCCCAGAGTGCTTTTAGTGCATACCAGCTTCTAAAATATTTATTCAAAATGTTAGAAAATCATTGCAATATTATCATTCAATAATTCTTTTACACATTTATCTCTGATAAAGTGTTTCAGCTCAACCCAACCTGACCCGAACCGTGCTAAAAGTCGTGTCTTTCTATTACCCCATCCATCCATTTGCCACCTCTACTGTATCATATCATAAAATACTTTTTGTAGATTGTAGTCCCATTTGGCTTGTATAATAACTAAACATAACTTTTTTATAACATAAATAACCATGTTTTTCAAGTTGCAGTATAAGGTACTCTCAGTTTATTCTTTTTCTTTCCCTTACTAGATTGGTTTTTTTTTCCAGGGTGATTTGGGGTATATATACCTTGATCTAAATTCTAGAGTGGGAAAATATCCTGGTTGTGCTCATTTTGCTATCAGAGGAGGGTGCAGGGTTTCCAAAACAGAATACCAGCTGCCAGTATGTTTTTATTTTATTTTTATTCTTTAGTTGTTGGTCATAAATGAGTAACTGCACATAAGCTGCTGCTGATGGGGTAAAACTTGAAGAGCTACCGAAATATATGTTAAAGAGAGGAAGAGAGCTACCTATAAATTACTAATGTTATAAGTACGATTATAAGAACTGATGACATCTAATTTTTACCATTTTACGATTTTGGAGGATTTGAACATTTTGAATACTTTCAGCCTTTCAGGTGACGTTCGTGGTTTCAACAGTCAACATGTTTCCATGTTTGCTAAATTTTTTGATGTTACCCATTTGATCCTTTGGAGACAAATTTATAACCAAAATCCGAATCAACCCATATGCCCATAAATTTGGTCAAGGTTAATATACAAATATGTTACTAAACATTTTTAAAAAATGCTCCTAATGTAACAAACTTCATTTTGTTCATTTGAGTTACTGAACTTATGAAACATGACATTTTGGGGTCATTGAGCTTATAAAAATATACGTAAACATTACTGAACTTGTAAAAACATGACAATTATGTTACTTAACTATCCAAAAATGTGCATTCAGTAACCCTGAAAATATGGAAAATAATCTAAATTATAAGTTCAGCAACCTAAATTAGCAAAATGAAAGGTCGTTAACTTATGTGCACTTTTTTGAAAAGTTTAGTAACATATTTATATATGAGCTATGCTACAAGCCTACAACCACTAAAGGTTTACAAAAAAAACATCCACTTATGTTTTGATTGGTTGCTTTTGCAATAATTTATCTCTCTTCTCTTTGATTAACCCAATCAAAACATAACACCTCAATTTTGTGGATGTTTTTTTGTAAACCTTTTGTGGTTGTAGCATGGCTCTATGTATATTAACCCATTTGGTCAAAGTGGCCTCCTCTAGAGTTTCTCTTGTTTTGAATTTTCATTTATGTTTCTACAGGTTATTATGTTTTATGACAGGTTGCTTTGTTTTATGATATGTCATTATCGTGAAAAAACTTCACCGGTTGTTCTCTTGATTATTCTGTAGGTCATAGCCCTTGTGTGCAATTTTTCGAAGTCACACAATTCAACAGCTGTGAGGCTTAACCACTCTGATGTAGATACCCTTTTTCATGAATTTGGACATGCTCTTCATTCGTTACTTTCAAGAACGGTATGTGCAACTTGATCCTTCTGACTAAAGGTCTCACTTGTTGTGTGTATCCTACCTAAATTCTCGTTTCTGCAAATTTGTAGGATTATCAACATTTTTCAGGCACCAGAGTGGCTTTTGATATGGCTGAAACTCCTTCTAACCTTTTTGAGTAAGTACCAACTACCAAAGGGAGGTTTGTGTTCGCTTATTTAGTGAGCTTATAAACTTATGTTAAGTACAAAAATCTCATAAGCCCACTTTTTTCGGCTTATGAGCGTATCAAGTTGAGCGTATGACTTTATTTATACCATAAGCTCAACCCCCAAGTAGACTGTTTCCCAAATTTTATGTTAACGACACTGAATCTTTTTCAAGTTTTGACCAATACAGCTTTACGTGCAATCTTTTATTTATTTTGATTAGTACAGTAATTATGATTATGAAAACAATATTATGACAGTAAATGCTTCATGGATAAATATCACAATAATTGTCTGAGGCTTGCAATAAAATGATGACAGGGATTGCTTTCATAATAATTATCGACCCATTTATAAGTATATGGGCCAAAATTTCCACCTTTTGTCATTTGATCATGCAGCTTGTATACTAGTCTTCACTCTTCAGTGATCTTTCTTCTGAATTTGTTAATCCTTTTAGATACTATGCATGGGATTATCGAGTCCTGAAGAAATTTGCCCGGCATTATTCGACTGGTGATATCATTCCTGAGAAACTTGTCGAGTCAATGCAGGGAGCAAAAAAGATGTTTGCAGCAACAGAAATGCAACAACAGGTGAAATTAATATTGCATACTTTCTTTCCTTGCTGTTTGAAGCATCGAATATCATTTTTGATTCTGATGCAAACAACTGGTGATTTTGTTAATAGACTATAGTTGTTTATGTTTGTGATTTAGATATTATATGCATTGGCGGATCAAACACTTTATGGTGATCAGACATTATCACCAATTGATACAACCTCAGTTATTGCGGATTTGAAAGAACAGCATACCAACTGGAAACATGTCGAGGGTACACATTGGCAAACCCGATTCAGTCACCTACTATATTATGGTGCAGGTACATTTCTTGTTAAACTAGACAATATGTGATGTGAGTACACAGCAGAGAGAATGAGGGGTCTTATAAAATCATTGCTTTTGCCTCTTCATGATGAAGCTTAGGTAGCAATTTTGACTCATTTATACTTTAAAATGGGCCGATTAGGGTAATGCTTTAGCTCTAAGAGCATAAGGTATGGTAACCAAATTCTTGGTTAAACTTTATCCAAAGCCATGTTAAAGCGAGGTTAACATACCCCCCCCCCCCCCCCCCCCCCCCCGCGCGGCTGGTTAAAGGCGCGTTAACGAAGATGGTTAAGGGCTTCACGAGGCGTTAAGGATGAAGGTTTTTGTGAGTTAAGCTTTAACACAAAATGGTTAACATACCGCCCCCCAAGTTAAGGTTTAACTCAGTTTTTTTTTTTTTTTGTTAAATTATGATAAAAGTGGGCCCCAAAATGTTGAGTTAAGGTTGAGTTATGATAACTGGTTTTTTTGGTTAAAGTTTATGGGCTGATGTGGCACTGACATGGCAGTTGGTTAAACTTTAACCTATGTTACCTTATGCTCTAACGGGTACAAATTACAGTAATTTTTAAAATATAGCTTCAAAGGAAACGGGTCAAATGGTTTGAAAGTTGCCTAAAAAGTGTAGGTTTAGTGCATAAAACCTCCTTAATCTTTGTGAAAAAATAGTTGGATCATTGTTGAATTAATTTAATTTTTGTAGTCACATTTAGAGTGCTAATTGTTTACAAAACATACAAAATTAGAAGTCTTGGGCAATATGTGTTCCAGGTAAATCAATCTGACCAATTTCGACCCAGACAAAACATTTGCAAATTTGGGGTCTTTGACCCATTACATAATCTGCCCGACCCACCCACTTTGGTATCTTTGATTACATGGCCATTTGGGTTTTTGCAATGATCTATGCTGTGCATCAAATCATTAGCAAATCTCATGATTTTTCTGATAGACAGAGGCTACGGTTCTAATTGTATTAATATTTTTTTAATCATAATGCAAAAAGTAGCCCACTAATTATATGCAAGTCACTATAAAATGAACAAAAAAGTGTTTGCAACTTAATCAGGCGGGCCCGACCTGTTTGGGGCTTTTGGCTCATAAGAAATATTTTGACCCGTTATTCAACCTGCCTTACCCACTCGTTCTGCCACCTGTAACTTTCTGTAGTTTTTTCTGGCTTTTCCAGTTTTACCTTTCTTGCTTATTGCACCAACTTCACATATGCATAATGCATTACTAAGCACTTCGTCAATTAATGTGTGTAGGTTACTACAGCTACTTGTATGCCAAATGTTTTGCGTCAACTATCTGGGAAAGAATATGCAAGGATGACCCACTATCGTTAGAAACAGGTACTGCTATCAGAACAAAATTTCTGCAGCATGGTGGAGCCAAAGATCCTGCACAATTACTCAATGATCTTGCTGGAGACGGAATTACAAGGTATCAAAATGGAGGTATAGTTCCTGATATTACAAGCCTTTGTAATGAACTCAACCTGAGGAAGTGATAGAGAACTATTAAAGAAGCAGAATATGTAGCAAAAAAAGCCGAAACTAACCATCCATCGTCAAGGGGCTTACAAGGGATGCAAAAAGTCATGTTAAATTACTGTTTTGTCCCCTCTCCTCGTTTTTGCCAGAGCAGATCAATAATAGCACGTGGGTTAGATAATATGTGGCGAAGCTAATTAGATTGTTCCAGAACCAGTACTCTTATAATTTATAGTACTATATGGTTATTATTTCTGGCTCTATTTGGCCGGTGCATTTTTAGATTATATGAAGTGTAATTAGCACTGTATCTATTGTGATGCAAAGATTTTCAGATACCTGTATCTAGTAACACTCCATTGAGTAGAAAGGTCTTATTGTTGCAATTCTGTTAGAAGTGCTGCTTTTGGTTAGGTAATATTGCTGTTTTAAACTTTTATTTGAAGTACTGAATGAATGATTATTTATATAAGAAAATGGGTAATTGGGATACGGTGTGTAGACTGCAGACAGCCACGAACTAAGAAAACAATGCAGTTTCATCTACAATTTTCACTAGTGCAACTGCATTCCAATAATTTCTAAAAAGAAATATCCATATACATTTATTCTCATTTTCATACAATCAAAAAAGCTGTCAAGTGGTTGTAGCTAAATTATAACAGTAATAAATGAAGATACAAATGAGATTTCTAGATATCAAATCCAGCTATGTGCATCTTGAATCCAATCTTAATACAACACTCCCACCTTTTTTGCTACCGGTGTGAAAGACCGCCTGCTCAAAACAATTTGTTGCACGGGTCTGCTGTGCTGCTGTTGAGCACCGTTAAAATTAATATCTTGTTTAGTCACAAATTGAAAAACAAATCTCAGGTATTTCTCAGGCTGCGACTTTGCTTTCATCTTTGCTGCTTTGTTTTAAGATCTCACCCCTATTTTCAGTATTGATAACCCATTCCCGGATGATGGAGTTGACTTCCTCAGGCACCTCATCATGGGGGCAATGACCTGAAATGATTATTAAGAAACTGCAAATGTAAATAATTGATGCTAAAAGTGGCAATTTGGGTGGCGTTTGACCTATTTCCTTTATAAAGAATGATTTTAGCTTGACCCGTTAGAGACCCATTTATAGTATATGGGTCGAAATTGCCACCAATAACTGAAGCAGATCAAATAGTTGAAACAGCACAATTAGCTTACCTGCATCCAGCTCCTTGATTACAATCTCATTGAAGTGTTTCTTGACAACACTTACTTTGGTCTTGGAATCAGATATCGGGTCTTTCATGCCCTGATTAGAGATGAGAGATTTAAAGGCAGCAAGTGAATAATACAAGCAACAATACCTTATCAATCACATTTTATCACATATCATACCTGAATAATAAGGACCTTATTCTCGAATCCTTTGAATAGATAATTTAGAGGAATAGAAGGATCAAACGTGAAGATGCTTTCCAGAACCACAAGAGCACCAGGATCATATGACTAATATTGATTAAGGAAATGCAGAATTTACACAGTTCACAGGAATACTCATACTCTCATGCAAATAATAATATTTTACTTCATAAGCTTAACAGGCACAACATAAAATAAGTTAAAAAAGCTTTTTAAATCAAAATATTATCAGGCCTCAAAAAGGATACTGCTCTCACCATCTCATTAAGGAGCCCTTCATCAGCACGATCTGTTATCTGCATATATTAATGTACTCAGTAATAAGCAGAAGATGTAATACTGAATATATCACACGAATACATTGGCAAGTATGTAGAGAAAACAAAAAAAATTACAGTTGGGTAGCATCGCTGCACCAAGTTCCTCAAGCTCAACCTCAGATAGAACGAAATGCCCCTGGCACCTAACCATGCAATTCCTGAAGTTTTCCTTTCCTGAAATACACATCATATATCTATGTAAACTAACAAATAATTCTTGAAATAGATGCAAAAAAGTCAAAATTTCTATTAAGAGATATCTTTCTACCATTTGTTATCAATAAAATAGTTCAATTTGTTATCATAATTGAAACGAACTGTTTATAAATCAATTTAAACCTTCAGGTCAACCTAGGAGACGGACTTACAGATAAACTAACAGTTTTGACCAGTTAACCATCAGGCTCAGATTGGCACGTCAAATTAATGCCCTCACCCCCCCCCCCCCCCCCCCCCCCCCTGGCACCCACCAACCACCACCACATCCTCCTCCATTAAACACCAAACTTGCCACTTCTACTTTCTCTACTTGTGGTAACTGTTCTAAAGTATAATGTTGTCAAACCTCTGTTTTGAATATCTCATTATCCTTTATTACCTTAGAGGGAGGCACAGAAGAATATCCCGGGACGTAATGGCCAGCACTGTTCAACAGCACCACAGATTTAGCTAGATCAGGCCACAAGCCAGCAACAATAGAAACAAAATAGCCTGGCGAAATAGCAAGTAAAAAATATAAATGAAAACGTTCCTTGCCTAATCATCATTATCCTATATATACTTACTTAAACTGCTAATAATTTAAGTGTAACAACCTCCAAATGAGTTCCCAACAAGATGTACTGGTTCCCTGATGACATCAACTATGAAATCTCTTAGCAACTCAGCCCACATAAGTTCGGTATATACAACGTTTGGTTTTTCTGATCTCCCAAATCCTAAAAGTGTGATCGCCCAAACTCGGTTTCCACCTTCAACTATATCATTTATATTGTCACGATAATGCTCCAAAAAAGCACCGAAACCATGTACAAGAAGCACCGCAGGACCTTTACTACCCATAACAGCATACTGGAAAAACAAGAACATGACAAATGTACAATAAGATACTATATTAGTTTCATTCCAGAATTTTAGAGATTATAAAGCACACAAATATTAGTTTGTGATACTAGCCTGTACTAGATGACCTTTCCACCTCCAGTAGCGAGTAGAATATCTATTTGTGGAATCCACTTGACTTCTTGAAGCCAAAATACGATACCACTATCAGAAAGAAGAAGGTTATGAAGTTGTGATAACATTAAAACTATCTACCATCAATACCACCCCCCACACACTATAAAGGAAGGGAAGAAGTTGCCACAAATGGGTCGACTTGGTAATATTTTATCTCAAATAGAACAAATGGGTTGACTCAGAAAAGGATTAAAAGAAACAGAACGAGATAAATGTGTTGAGTGGGTCAAAAGAAGTCATCCAAGATGTATAATTATTGCCATTTATTTTTACTTCGTACCAGCTTTTACCTGTTTGACTCGAAGTTCTATTGATCTTTTACCCAACCCACCCATTTTGCCACCCTTAAGAAATGGATAGCAAGACAGAGATGTGGTCATCACAAGGTGACAGTTAGTAATAAAAAAAATTGTATGTTTTTAATCTGAAAAACCACACCTCTCTTGAGCAAACATGATCAGCAACTGCAGCTACACTGGCAGCTGAGTACCCGAAGGGTGAAAGAAATCCACCATTTCGTTCTTTTTCATATTTTATAGTCTCGTGATACACTCTCCTTCTAGAAACGATTCCAAGCTGAAGGGCAGGTCCAAAAAGAGTTCCAAATGAAGCTCCTTCTCGGGTTTCAGCATCACGTAATCTCGCATGCACCCTGCAAGATAAGCAGCCAAAAAGGAAGTCAACTATGTACCAAAAATCACACATATATACCAACATCAATTATTTAAAACCGCGAAACTACATAAAGTACATACTCCTGCCAATCGTCCCGAGCAGTACCCTCTAAATATCTTAAATATGCAGCCAGTGCATTAAGCACGTTATTAGTTCCACCTCCAACAAAAATTCCTAGTTGTGTTACAAATGCTGAATTCTTTACCCTCTTCTCCTTGATCCGAGTAGTTCGGGAATTCATATTGCTTTGACTATTGGTTACACCATTTGATATAAGATTCCTAGCATTCTGCAATACTTTCTCAGCGGAACTGCTCTTGATTGAACTCCAGGTGTCTCTTAATTTGTATGGACTCTCATCCATGAATTCCTTTAAATCATCAAGTGTAGGTAGAGGACCTGTATCATGAAACAAATATTAATTTCAATGTCAAAACCACAAATTAAAATTCCCAGAAATTTCAGTTACTTACCCCAAGCCAAATCTATCGCTGAGCCAGGTAACTGTGGGGCGGAAAGAGGTGAATGCACGTTAAAATTTAATCGTTGAAATTCGTCGTACGACAATGGGAGGTCCACCATGTTCTGTGATAAGTAGATTACATTAGCATAATCCAATATTTAAACTTAATTTACTGATGTTACCAAATTAGTATACCTTTGTATCATACAAGGGAGTATTCCATAGAAATATTTCCGGACTATTTTCTCCAAGCAAGTTCTCTTTAACGTTTTCAATCACCAACCGTAAGTCATATTCTACCTCTTCTTGTGTGTAAATGTTGGTAGCACTGACCTGTTCCAACCTTAGGTGATGATTCAATCATGAGTTATTTTTTACTCAAAGTTGCGGTCTCTCAATTTCAGTTACAAAAAATCTTAGTAAGAAAAATTATGAAGGTAACAACCTCTTTCACAAGATCTTGGATAACGGTTTCTGTCCTCCCGAACCTGATCATCAGATCAGATCCCAAATCGTTCAAAGAATTTCTCAGATCTTTCAAGGCAAAGAGGAGCAGCTCAAGCATTTCCTGAGTGAAGTCTGCAGCGGGTACCATAAGAGTCAAGGTATAAGCTCCACCGAAAAGATATACACATTGACTTTTGTTTACATATCAAAGGCTACTACCATCAAATGAGAAATTACTTATCTCGGAGTTGAACATTGGTAATTAAACTTTGAACCATACCCGTTCAGTCATTAAACTTAAACTTACTAGACGTGATCCCATTTTGTCAAGTCTGATTTTCATATATATACTTTCTCATACATTACAGAATTTATCAGAAATGCGGAAAATTTGAACATTTTCCACAAAATAATATCTAACTTGGTACAAATTAAAGTATAATGACAGAACGTGAAACAGTGAGATAAGTAATTTGCTCTCTCATGGCATTAGCCCTAAAAATAAACGGGTAAAAAGGAATAAAGTTAACCCTATTCAGGTAACTGATACGAACCTATCCCATACTAGGCTCGTATTGGTTCATAAGTCCAAGTGTAGAACTCACTAAAAAAGCTAGCTAGTAAGAGGAGGGGACACTTAGACAGTTAGACTTATAAACGACCGACCAATCCCATACTTGGTCGATGTGGGATCATAACAGTAAACCCGGGAGGCAAGTTTTTGACTCGCGGCCTAACCGGGAATCCCTGTGCCTGTTTCCCTGGCCAGCCACCCTAGATGTGCACCTAGTGAGATTTGAACCCTAGACCTCTTGTAAGGACATCAATGCCTTAGTGCAAAAAATACCCATGAACCCCCTGCATATAAAAAAAAAAAAAAAAAAAAAAAAAAAAAAAAAAAAAAAAAAAAAAAAAAAAAACCTTACTGCGAAGAATGCGGTGATCGAAGACATAGACAGGAACAAGCGTCTTATGTTGTTGAGAAGCAGCAGAAACTAAACCTTGGTGATCATCTACACGAAGGTCATTCTTGTACCAAATAACTCCAGTCCCATTGATGGAGGAGCTTCTTGTAACTGAAGCTGAAGATTTGACAGCATAACAACATCTGACGGATGTAAGTGAGAGTGAGGTACGATGAAGAAGACGGTTTTGTAAAAATAAGGATGAGCAGGAAGATGGAGGAATGTGGAGGGAAACAATCGCCATGGATTAGTATTATTGATATGTTTGGGTTTGATTTCCATCTCTCACTGGATTTCACATGTTCAGTTGTTTAGTT
>JARVZY010003644.1:0-26991 GCA_030686995.1 Artemisia argyi | reverse complement strand
GATATTGCTGCAAAATTGATTATCGCAACGCAAGTTGACTTTATGTTTAAAGTCAACTTCCTTACGTTTTTTGCCAATGTTATGGGTAAAGCTCATACAATGAAGGCGCTTGTAGATTTGACTATTGTTAGGCGTATTAGTGAAGATACTATCATTGCAAACATTGATTGGTGTGGTTATATTTACCACTGTCTTCAATATAGTAAAACACCTAATACGCCTAAAGGCTTCTACAATGGCGCGTTGTGCTTCTTGATTGTAAGTTTTTCCTTTTTTTATATATATTTTGTGAGTACTTTTTATGATCTCATTATGTGTTATTAACTATTAACAACTCTTGTACTTTGATTCCACAAAATTTGAGCATTCTCCCGTTATTCGTTACCGTCCTTCTATCCGAAACTAGAGCTCAAGTTTGATGAATTAACGTCAGAAGCTTGAGATTGAACAAGAGGAGATAGGTAAATTGGAATTGCATCAGGAGTGGAGTGAATTTGAAGTACAATCTACCAAAGGTTTTTATGATGGTCGTGTCAAAGTGAGCCAGGCTCATAGTTTCCGTGTGCCGCCTACCGACAAACAGGTTCGACTATCTTCTGTATAATATCTTTTTTGAATTTTTTGTTTGTACTGAATTAACTAAAATCATGTCTGATTCCTGTTGAATCACATATGATTCTAGAAGAACCATATATGATTCTACAAGAATCATGTATGATTCTACAAGAATCATGTATGATTCCAGTTGCATGTCTTATCTTTTTGTGTGTGACATGTCTTATCTGATTTTATTTATTTTTTAATTTATTTTTATTTTTTTTGCAGAGTTTTTGCAGGATGATTAATGAAAAGCTGTCAAGCATATCTTGTGAGAAGGTTGAACTTGAAGATCTTCTGAAAAATGCTAATACTGAGTTCCCAAACGATGAAGATGTGCTTGAATTATACAAGAAATATGGAGCTGTTTTAAAGGAAACTGTATTTCTTGAAGATGTTCATGTTGATGATTTTGATCCAAAAGATTGACAAGATGATGGTAGCAATGATCGTGGCAAGAAAGATGTTGATGGTGCCAAGAAACATGTTGGGGAAGATAAGGTGGTTTCCGAGGATGTTGATGTTGCATCGAAAGATGTTGATGCCAAAAAAGATGGTGACAACGTTTAGGAAGGTGTTGAACTTGAAAGGACTGATATTGAACCAGTATTGAATGAACAACCAATATTAAGTGAAGACAGTTATACGCAGTGGCTCCAAGGTAACATTGACTGGATTGGAGAGGTGATTGACTGCATTTGCGATGCATACTATGATGTGTGTATCGACCAATTTTTTTAAATATTTTTCTTTTTATTAATCTTTGTAACTAAAAATTTGTTATGATTAGGAATTCCTAAACTGGCCTCGGGTTGTACAGCCGGTTAACACTGATTGTTCTCGGACTCCTGATCGAGTGGTTACTCGTTCATCTCCAAAGAAAAGAATTGTTAAGCCATCTTCTTACCTGTTATCTCCATATGAGAATAAGCCAACGAAATTTATTTCTCTACTTAAGAGGATTGAGTTTGAGTTGAGGAATAGTTTGTTTGCAATGCATGCGATAAGATGTAAATTTGATTTTATTTAGTTTGTCAATAGGATTTACTTTTATTTTGTTTGTCTATAGGTCAATTTAAGGAAGTAGATATGTGAGATTTGTGAGTGAGATAAGTTGATTGGGATTGATATCAGTGGTTAGTGATGGCCTGATGTATAGGATTTTGTTATAATTAGATTTACTTTTATATTGTTAAAATCATATATGATCCACATAATAATCATATATGATTCACATAGAATCATATATGATTCACAGAATCATATATGATGGCCTGAATGATATGTAATTTAAGTTTGCTTTAAGTAAGTTTACTTTTAATATAAATCAGCTCTATATCATATATGATTTTCCTATAATGATCTGTAATTATTCTAATTAACTTTTTTGTTTTGTTTTTTTAATTTTATTTAGGGAAACAGTTTTTCAAACTCGTTCTGGTGACCAAGAGGTATCAGCTATACGATTGAACATGGAGACTTTGGCACCAAGTTTGTGGATAGATAACAATGTTGTTGACTGTTGGGGAGCAATATTGAATTATGAAGAATATGCTAAAAACGATCCAACACCAAAAAAGAATGCTAAAAATGACCCATCACCAAAAAGGCATTTTTTTCCAACCGGTTGTATCGTAAGTGTATTAATTTTTATTGATAATATATTTACTTTTATTGATAAGTGTATTTATTTTTACACTTCTTGTTTAATACAGACATAGGCTATGGTTAAAGGAACTATTGGTAAAGAGGAGCAGTGGGATATATTTTCAGCGGAGATTTCGGCTCATTTAAAAAATGTCGATGCCTCTAAGTTTCTTGCAGAAATTGAATTGGTAATTTCTCATTTCATTTACATATATAATTTTTGGAAGTCTTAATTAGTTTTTTAAGGGTTTTTTATTTTATTTTATTTTATTTATTTATTTTTTTAGGTGTTCTTCCCAATTCAAGTCTCCAGTCATTTTTATGTTGTTGTTTTCAACATTAAGAAGAGTGTAACATCGATGATCATCCTTGACAATTCTCCACAGACCTATGCCGCAAAGTACAAGGATGCATGTGATCTTCTGGTAAGTATTTTATAAGACGAAGCTCATGAATAATGTTCTTATGATTATGCTTGTGAACTTCTATTTTTTTGATTATTTTTTGTTTCTACTACAATCATATATGATTTCTCTAAAATCATATATGATTTTCTAAAATCATATCATTCTACTAGGTTTATTAACATAGTTTTTGTTTTTCTTTTTTGTAGAAAGAGTTTTTTTTGTAGGTTTCTCCTAGAACATAAACATCCAAAAAGTGATAATATTTTAAATGCTATAGGACGCGTTCTACGGTTGAAATGGAAGACTAACGACAACCATGTTGACTGTGGAGTTTTTGCAATGATTCATATGGAGTCTTATGTTGGTGAAAGTGTCTCAAAATAGGATGTCGCTCTGTGTGCAGAATCAGAGAAGCAGGCTTCGTTATTGAGGCGAATGAGGTTTAAAATTGCTACCAAGATTCTGTTACATGAGTTGAGTTTGCATTCGCAAAAGATGTATGATTTGTCTTTCAAGTTCCAGTCTGAGATAGCTGAACAAACAGGGATCTCGATTGTTGTGTAGGCAATCAAGAATAGGGCCGATCGTGATCCAATAAAAGACGTTCGTAAAGAAAAAGTGCTTAAGATTAATGTTGATATATAGATGTTGTTAAGTGATTGTGTACTAATAGTAGTTTTGAGGTAAACTGATGTTGATAAATATATGGGTCCCTCTGGTGCTCCTAGTTAACTGATGTATTTTGGTAAAATCTGATGGTAGTATATTTGGTAAAATCTAATGGTAGTATATTTTGTAAACTGATGGTAGTATTGAACAAGCTCTTATGGGTAGTATACGAAATGGTAAACTGATGGTATTTTGATGTATGTTTTAATTTTCTGATGGGTAATATATGTTTTAAGTTTATCTTTTATTTTGAGTCACACATATGATTCTTCAGGATCACACATGATTTTTCATAATCATATATGAATCTATGTGAATCATATATTAAAAGTAAACATAGTAATCCTTACATATATTCAGAATCACTTGTCAAATAACACACACAAAAAAAAAAAAAAAAAAAAAAAAAAAAAAAAAAAAATCAATTAAACATAGTTGAATTAAGATCCTCATAACACTTTTCCGACAGTGCAATAATAATAAATAAATTTAAAGAAATTGTTATTCAAGAAGCGTTAGTCGCTTGTTCAGCTGCGACATTTCTCATTGCTTGTTCACTTGCATCAGTTCCATCCTTTTGTGCAGCAGTAATTCTTGCAAGTTTTGCAATATACTTTGGATTCAATGGACATGTCAACTTGGTGTGCTTGTTAGTCTTCTCACCACATAATTCACATTTCCTTTTCCGCTTAGATGTTTCTTCAAGTGTTATTTCTCTTCCACTCTTTCTACGTGCTTCTTTAGACCAACCTTTGGTTGAAGCTTTGGATGGATTGTTGACCTGTTCTTTTTCAGTTTTCTTAATTGCATATACATCCTCAATCACATTCTCAATTTCTTTTTTCCGTGAAGGAGGTTTAGGCGCTTCATCCTCAATTCCTTTCTTGATTGATTTCAATTGTTCCACAAACTTTCCTAATTTTCCTTCATCTTTACCCAACAAATAATAACACTCGTCTACCACGAAAGTAGCCTCATTTGTTAATTTCTCAATTGGTACATTTTTTTCTCCATATATGTTTGTGTTTCTTCTCAATGCATGTGGTATTATATCTCTCCTCCAACGGCTCAAAATGAACTTTTCCAGGATCATTTGAACATAACGGTTCTTTAAAGCACAAAATGTGTGTCGACATAAGAACCCGAATTGAAGAAAATGCCTACAAGTACATTCCACTGACCCGTCTTCAAGAGAACGCAGAACCTTATATCGAAAAGAAAGGGAAGAAAATTAGAACTTTTTTAGCTTCGGAATCACATATGATTTTCATGAGAATCATATGTGATTTTCATGAGAATCATATATGATTGTTTATATACACTGATAACAGCTAAAAAACATTTAATAATACGCAAGTAAATTTACCTTGTATTCTACTACTTTTTCTCATTCCTGCACTTGTTCTTCTCCTTTTTCTTTATAAAGTGTCCTATAAGCAGCCGCATTTCGATCTCTAACCCTAATGCAATTCCAACAAGCTTCCTTTATTTCCTTTTGAACAAGCACAAATATTGTTCTTGTATATACTTTAGATGCATGACGTTCCATATTCAACTGTGTAGAAAGTTTTGGAGCTGAGTCAAATGTGTTAAAGTCCATTTGTTCTTGCCGATACCTTTGCCTCTCCATTGCAGATTCGAAGCACATCATGAAATGAACCAATGCTCACCCGTGATTTGTGAAATGTTTGAAGAATGCATTTTCACTCTCAGACCTTGAAGTAGTTCTCATTAAACCAAACAATGGCGAGTCAATAAAAAACACTGGTATCCACATTTCTCGAAGTCTAAACATCTTGTTCATCCATTAGTGGTTTTGCAATTCAAAATCTTCAATCAATTTTGTCCATTTTTCTTCAAACTTCAATGGTTCCATGAACATATTCCACACAATCTTGTTCAAACGCTTTTTGAAATCAGTTTCATCATAGATTTCTTTACAAATCTGTAAAAAAAAAAAAAAAAAAAAAAAAAAAAAATGAGAAAAAAAAAAGATTGTTATTCATGTGTTTCTGAAAGAATCACATATGATTATTCAAAAATCACATATTATTCAATTGCTAACTTCTTGATATGCCACATATAATTCTGAAAAATTGTATTTTGCATTTTTAAAATACTATATGAATTAGAATACCGTTGCTGGAATTTTTTGGGTGATATGCCACATGCATAATCTGTGTTTGGATTGAGTAAGAATAACTTCAATTGCTAACTTCATGGCTCCATCTTGATCCGTTACAATCATTTTTGTGCCGTCATGAATGATTTCAGTAGCCATGTGTAAGCTTTTTCATCTTCTTTTAGAAGCATTCCCGCACCAAATGTCACACACTTTTTGTGATTATCTGATGGATCTAAAACACCTTGATCTGTGTTAGAATGATACTTTGAGTTATATCACTAAGTATGCGAAATCTACTTAGTAATACTTAGAAGTTTGATTGTGAATGAAACAGTTGTATATGAATGAGAATAATGTATGTATCAAACGGTTAGCTCCAATTTTATTAATAATAATAATACGAGTGATCTTTGTATCACTAGGGTTACAACCTTGAAGCTCTAAGAAAAACGTATATCTAACCTTAACCTAGGACCTCCTTTTATAGCATATGGAGTCCTCTTCTACAAGATACGTATAACTCTAATAGAATAAGATGTACACAAGATCTATTCTATATTTATCTGTACAAGTTTCCTAACAGTTATCCTAACAGCAGTGGTAATAATATGTACTAGCAGTGGTAATGAGTTTCCACTGCTAGTGCATTCTTCAGCAGTTGTAATCTTCATACTTAGCTGTGGTAACTGTTAATATAATTCCCAACAGTCCTCCCCTAAACTTATGATTAACATGTAAATCAATAAGTTTCTTCAAGTAGTCAGTAGATATGAGGATATGGGAATTCTTCCAAACACTTATCTTCTTTTTCTTAACTCCTTATCAGCTCTCACACTTTGATCATAAATTCTCTGTAACAAATCTTCTATGACTTCACTTTTTTCCCAACATCTGAGCTTAACTGACATCATAACAGTGAAAACTCCTGCTCTCAATGGATAATCCTTCTCAGCTAACATAAACACATCAACTCCATATTGAGTAGAAACATGATGTACAACACTTGAATCATAGAATTTCCATAGAGTATTCATATTGTGAGCTTCAAATCTCCAATACCTGTCACTTGGTTCAGGTTCATATAATCTTCTAACGTGAACCCACAACTCTTGAGCTTTGACATCAACAAGTTCATCTTTCTTGGACTGATCTTGAATAATCCTCCACAAAGTATCCAAATCTTCTCTATCACAAGATCTAACAACATCTTCAAAATCTCTGCAAATATTTGTGACATTTCCAGTTCTGATAATCTTCCATGAGACACCAAAATTATCAAAATAGATTTCCCAACCAACTACTGGATATCTTGTTTGTAAAGGTTCTATATTAAGCACATCAGTTTCAATATACACCATATTGGTAACTTGTTCTTCAGTCAACTTGCTGACACCTTCTTTTGCTTGAGATGACTCCTGAGTCTTCAATTTCTTAGCATCTTTGGATTCAAGACTCACTCCTGACCTTTTTGACTTCATAAATGTAGGTTCTTTATCCATAGGGATGAACTGACTATCCTGTCTTTTAACCCTGTAGTAAATACCTTCAATCTGATCATGTGTCATTCCTTTAAATTGTGCCATCTTCATATTTCCAACATGACAACAATAGGTCTTCATCTCAGCAATAATTTGTGTCTTTGTAGGTTGTCTTGGTTTCTTTTGACCTTTTCTTACTATGCCAATGATGTCATCAAGAGCATGCTGATTCTTCATCTGAATGAAGTCCTTCAACTGAGCAGACCTTTGATCTTCATTTAGAGTTGTATTAGCAATGAGTTCAACTGCCTTCTTTCTAATCACTGGATCATTTGCAATCATGAACTCAATTTCTTCTCCTGTAGGCACATAAGTGAACATTGGAGGTTTCTCATGTAGTATGGTTGGTGGAACAATAGAAAGTGGTTCTTCAATCACTGTTTCCAGTTTATCCAACCTCTTAGCTTCCATGAAACTTGCAATCTTTTCCTCCTCTTGCTTTTTCTTCTTTTCAATTTCAGCTGCGTCTAATTCCTTTGCCAATTCTGCATCATAATCTATCTGAGCTTGTTCTTTCTTTGAAATCTTCTTTGATTGTAACTCAGATGATTCATCAACAACTTGAACTTTTCCTTTTTCTAATCTTTTTCTTTGAAATTCTGCATCAGCAACATCCACTACATCTGTTTCTGTTTCCACTGTGACATTATGAGTTTCAACTGCTTCAGCAAAAATTTCTTTAGATCTCACAGCTTCATCTTCCTTTTCTTGAACATTATCAAAATCATCAAACTCAGCAAAATCTTGTTCAAAATTTAATCTCCTCCCCTTAAACTCTGCTTCAGTTCTAATCCTCCCCTGTTTGGGAGAATTCTCCAAATCTTCACTAAAGTAGACTGAGTCATCATCATGATGAGGTGGAGTGGAAGATCTATGCTTCTTTAGGCTTTCAACTTCATCCTGTAACCTTTTAATCTCTGCCTTTATTTGATTAAGCTCTATGGCATATTGTTGCTTGGTCATTGCCAGATCTTTCTCCAGAGCTGTAACCTATTTGACTAACTTGGTACATAATTCCATCAATTCATTTGGTTGCACACTGCCCTCAACACTTCCAACTGTGTGACCTGTTGGGAGAGGTGAATCTTAGGGCATTGATTCAGACTCTTCTCTAGTTGGACTAGGAGGAAGCCTTGAACCACCACTGCTTGTTCCTAAACCAAAAGGTTCAGCAACATGCAATGTTGAGATGAGAGGAGTTGGCTGTTTTTGCCTCCTCTCATATGTGTGAGTTACTGCAGGGGTATGTTGAATAGGTGGAACTACAATTGTAGGTGTGTGATGGGATACAACTAGGATGGTTGCATCTTCACCCTGTACCTGTGAAATCTTTGAAAGCATTTCAGGAAAAAGTGGTTTAACCTCCCCATTCCAAGTTCTGATGCTTTACACATATTTTGAAAAACTTTTGGCTTAAGACAGGGGGTTTGATAAACTCTTTTGTAGGTTTGCAGTTGAAATTCATTTAACACTGCTTACACAAACCTTGGATACATCAAAAATTTATATGAACTCTTTACATTGCCTTTCATATTATTGAAAATAAACTTTGAAAAATTGAAAGTCCTATCAGTAGCCAAGCAAACCAAAGGGTAAGCCATGGTTGATGCAAATTGCTCATAAGAGGTTTTCTTAGGACTTAGGCAATGTAAAAGAGTATGTATTAAAAATCTCTAATGGGGACAAAAACAACCTTTTCTGAAAGTAACTTTTTGATCAGATGTATCATACCACATGGAAGCAATATTTTTGAAAATATCTGAATTGGGTAATGTGATGATACCATTGAGATCATCCAATTGGAGAACTCTCCTCAAGGATGACTCAGTAACATCAATAGTTACCCCATCCACTGTGGCTCTAAAAGCTTCCACAGTTTCTTGTGTGTCTCCCTGTTTTCAATAGTTATGGACTCCACAGTGTTCCAGAACTGTTTGATATGAAACAAAGATTGTGGGATTAACAGTTAAAGCATACCTTATATGGACTATATTGAGAAAATCCATAATCTGATGGAAAACAGGGCCACTCTTTTCGTTTGAATTTTGTAAATAGGCCACTTGGTTGTGCTCCTCAGCAAAGTTTAGAATCGCCATAATTTTGTGAGAGAAAGATAAAAGTGTTAGTAATCGAGAATAAGAATCAAGCCGTAGGATGATTAATTCATACTAATAGGGTTTGAGGAGTACGCATAATGTGAATTATCTTAAGAAAGAATTTATCTTTGGAAAAAGAATAAATTAATATTGGTAAGTGGATAATTCACAAAAGTTACCCTATTAATAAGGAAACACGGTTATTTTACAACGGCTATTTAAAAATATGATTACTGACACAACAGTTGTAACGGCTAGTTCACCAGTGGTAAAAATTACACTTGCAGTGGTAACTTGTGAACTAGCAGTGGTAAATTTTCACAAAATATCAAAGAGCATTGGTAAGTAAAACATGTAAAATTAGCTGCTCTAATCATAGTTTTTAGCAAACTATCAGCTATAAATGGATTTGATATGTATTTACCATGAGCCGTTTGCTATGGACTAGCCAACTCTTCATCACATGGAATATGGTGAGTTGATGACCATATAGTTTTTGGTAAACTATCAACCATAAACGGATTTAAGAAGTCTTTACCAGTAGTCATTTGCTCTGGACTAGTTGATTCTTATGTTGATTAGACATGGTGAATCAATAACCATTTGTTGTGTGTCTGAGATACACACCTTATAACTCCAATTACTCAAACAATATTGGTTTGTATTCTGCATAAGTAAGAAACACCAAGCATAACCAATATAATTTAACCCAAAGTAACTTTTGACCAAGTTACTATTCATAAAAAATCTCTCCAAAGTCAACCCGATAATATCCAAATTTACTCCTCCAACCTACCAAAACAGATAAGAGGAAATAACCTTCATTAATTATCCTTCGACCTTGACTTTGCTTATAAAAGGGGGCTCAAAACACATAATTCTGCATCAAAACTTATCTCCAATATCACAAACCCTACAAATCATCATGAGTTGGTTTCCTTTAATCTACATCTCATCTGATGACACCTCTGATGAGGAAATCAGTTATTGCGCTGACTCAGAAGAACTTTCAGCTGGATGGAGTGGATAAGAGTAAATAACCTTCATTAATTATCCTTCGACCTTGACTTTGCTTATAAAAGGGGGCTCAAAACACATAATTCTGCATCAAAACTTATCTCCAATATCACAAACCCTACAAATCATCATGAGTTGGTTTCCTTTAATCTACATCTCATCTGATGACACCTCTGATGAGGAAATCAGTTATTGCGCTAACTCAGAAGAACTTTCAGTTGGATGGAGTGGATAAGAGTAAATAACCTTCATTAATTATCCTTCGACCTTGACTTTGCTTATAAAAGGGGGCTCAAAACACATAATTTTGCATCAAAACTTATCTCCAATATCACAAACCCTACAAATCATCATGAGTTGGTTTCCTTTAATCTACATCTCATCTGATGACACCTCTGATGAGGAAATCAGTTATTGCGCTGACTCAGAAGAACTTTCAGCTGGATGGAGTGGATAAGAGTAAATAACCTTCATTAATTATCCTTCGACCTTGACTTTGCTTATAAAAGGGGGCTCAAAACACATAATTCTGCATCAAAACTTATCTCCAATATCACAAACCCTACAAATCATCATGAGTTGGTTTCCTTTAATCTACATCTCATCTGATGACACCTCTGATGAGGAAATCAGTTATTGCGCTGACTCAGAAGAACTTTCAGCTGGATGGAGTGGATATTTTCATCCAAGTGCTGCAACAGCTACATCTTCCAATATGAAGCCTAACAAGAAGATTTCAGCTGCTCCTGCTCCATCTCTAGAGTTTTATTCAAGTTCTTCCTCTGATGATAATGATCCAACCTACACCTTGTCCAAGGAGCTTCCAAGAGCCCTCACTACAACTTTGGAGTCAGCCATAGTCAACATGAAGTGGCCTGCTGTTGAGAAGCCTTCACAATTGCCAAAGCCTCCCAAGCAAGTATTGGGCCTTGCTTGTCCAAGAAAGCAACTTTCTTTTGATGAAAAGAGAAAGAAAGCTTCTAAGGGCAAGCATGATTATGAGGGAAAAGGGAAGAAACCCATGGAGTAGCTAGTCTGAAGGTTTAGGTGTTAGGTTGTTTGTGTCTTGACTCTCTGAATGGATGTACTTTGTTTCCTCTTGAATGAATGAATAAAAGTACTTTTCTCGTTTTCTTTTGTCACTGAGAGAGCAAACCTTTCCACTGTTTGTATCATGATTTCCACTATGCTCACATTCTCTGCATACAAGTTAGTAGAAAACCATACAAACATATACAGACAATATTTGTACCTAAAAACTATCCTGCAACACTGAAATTTATTAGACATCAAAGATTTATGGGTTTAACATTCCAATACCTGTTACCAAGTACTGAAACCTACCCACATCAAGCCCTTTTGTTAATAAATCAGCATAGTTGTCATCAGTATGAATTTTGACAACTTGAATAAGCTTTTTCTCATAACAATCTCTAATAAAATGATGTCTGATTTCAATGTGTTTACTTTTAGTGTGTTGCACAGGATTTTTAATAATGCATATGGTACTACTATTGTCTATATAGATAATGGTGTTCATGAAATTGTACCCATAATCCAACAATTGATTCTGAAGCCATAAGATCTGAGCACAACAGCTAGCAACAGCTACATATTCTGCTTCAGTGGTTGAAGTAGCCACCATTGTTTGTTTCTTGCACTGCCATGACACCAATCTACATCCAAGGAATTGACATCCACCTGTGGTTGACCTTCTATCCAAACTTGCACCAGCATAATCACTATCTGAGTATGTGATCAATTCCATAGGGGATTCTCTTGGATACCACAATCCTAGATTATGATATGTCTTCAAATACCTGAAAATCTTCTCTACTTCTGTCATATGTGATGTCTTTGGAGTAACTTGAAATCTTGCACAAGCACATACAGCAAACATAATGTCTGGTCTTGATGAAGTGAGATACATCAGGGAACCAGTCATAGATCTGTAAGTGTGCACATCAACATCTGCTCCACTAGCATTCTTCAACAATAGATGACTAGTCTTATCAGCAGGGGTATTTGAAGGTTTTGCATCAGTAAATTTGAACTTCCTTATAATCTCAGCCACATATTTGTTTTGATTGATAAAGATGCCATCTCTCCTTTGTTGTACTTGCAGCCCCAAAAAGAAAGTAAGTTCTCCCATAGAACTCATTTGGAATTCATCCTTCATCAAATTTTCAAACTCTTTGCACATCTCTTGTCTAGTAGATCCAAAGATGATATCATCAACATAGACTTGAACAAGTAGAATATCACCCTTGTCTTATTTATTTATTTATTTATTTATTTAGAACGGCCACCCTTGTCTCTCTTGATGAACAAAGTTTGATCAATCTTTCCTCTATGAAACCCATTATTCAACAGATATGTAGCTAAGGTTTCATACACTTCCTTGGAGCTTGATATAAGCCATAAAGAGCCTTAACAACTTTATACACTTTATTAGGGTGTTGAGGATCTTTAAAGCCTGTAGGTAGAGAGACATAGACCTCCTCATCAATCTTTCCATACAGGAAGGCACTCTTAACATCTATTTAATAGACAGCAAAGCCCATAAAGGATGCATAGGCCAAAAACAATCTAATAGCCTCAATCCTTGCAACAGGAGCAAAAACTTCTTTATAGTCAATACCCTCCTCTTGAGTATATCCTTGAGCAACCAATCTAGCTTTGTTCCTGACAACTATACCTCTTTCATCTTTCTTGTTTCTGAAAACCCACTTAGTACCAATCACCTTCATACCATCAGGCAAATCACAAAGAACCCAAACCTTTTGAAGTTTGAACTGCAACAACTCTTCTTGCATTGCTTCAACCCAGCTAGATTCTTTTAAAGCCTTATAAACATTTTTAGGCTCCACTTGTGATAGAAAACAGAAAAACAAACATTCATTCTTGTTCTTATGCTTCTTGGACTCATAAACTTCACGGATGAACCCATGAACATCATCTTTCTTTTTCTGCCTTCTTGTCTTCACACCTGATTGTAATTCACCAATAACATTTTCAAGTGGATGTTTATGAATTGAAGTCTGTGATGTGCTAGGAATATAATATGTTGTTGGTATGTTAGAGATATCAACATCATCACTGGGTGATTCCTGAGATGAATTTTCCACATTTGGACCATCAGTGGAAACTTCTGTTGTAGCGGTGGGAATTGAATTACTGCTAGTAGGAATTTCTTTATTCAAAACATCAAAATTCACAACATCTGCATCACTTTCCTTTTCAGAATGCTTTGAAGGTTGTGAGTCTTCATTATTGTCAACAAAGTCCTAAAGTGGCATAACAATTTGATCTTTATCATCTTCATCATCTGTGCAAGATACATTTTCATCAATGAATTCTTCTGTCTCTTCAAGATTATTGTCTCCTGTACTTGAGGTAATAGGTACATAATTCATTGTATTTGACAATGTTTCAAGATCAAATAACCATTCTGGTCCAGAACCTGCTATGTTAGTTTTATTTTCAAGAAACTCAACATGCAAATTTTCTTCAATCTTCTTTGTTCTCAAGTTATAGACTCTAAAAGCCTTGCTAACCATAGAATATCCAACAAAGAAGCCTTCATCTGACTTTTCTTCAAACTTTCCAGATGATCAATGGTATTGAGAATTGTGACATGACATCCAAATGGCCTCATAAAATCCAAAGTTGCGGGTCTTCCTCTGAATATCTCATAAGGTGTCTTGTTCTTTGATTTAACCACTAAAACCCTGTTCTGAATGTAACAAGCAGTGTTAACTGCTTCAGCCCAAAAAGTCACTGGAAGCTTTGAATCAGCTATCATGGTTCTAGCAGCCTCAATTAGTGTTCTGTTTCTTCTTTCAGCAACTCCATTTTGTTGAGGAGTTCTTGCAACACTGAATTCTCACTTAATACCTTTGTCTCTGCAGAAATCATCCATAACTTTGTTCTTGAACTCTGTCCCATTGTTACATCTGATGATCTTGATCTTCTTATCAACTTGGTTTTCAACTTCAATGATGAATGTCTTAAGGATGCCAGTGGTTTCATCCTTGGTTCTTAAAAAGAAAACCCATGTAAATCTACTAAAGTCATCAGTTACAACAAGACAATACTTCTTCAAATTTATGCTGCTCACTGAAGTAGGACCAAACAAGTCCATATGCAGCATATAAAGTGGATGATTAATTGAATTATATGCCTTGGTCTTGCATGAAGCTCTGTGTTGCTTACCTTTAAGACAGGCAACACATGTTTGGTCATTTTCAAATCTCTTCTCTGGTAAACCTCTGACTAGACCATCTTTCACAATCTTGTTAATGGTCTTGAAGTTAACATGACCAAGTCTTCTGTGCCAAAGCATGTATTCATCCAAAGTGGCTTTTGCAATCAAACAAGTAACATCATCTTTAGCCACTATATTCTTCATGTCTATGCTATATAGATTGCCTTTTCTAGGGATTTTAAGCAAAATATCACTTTCATCAGGGAGCTTATAATCCTTAGATAAGATATAGTATTCATCTTCTGTGAATAGAACTCTATGCTTCTTGTCACACATCTGTGATACACTGAAGAGGTTGTACTTGAGTTCTTTCACATAATACACATTCTCAAAATCCAAGTTTCCAACCTTGATTGTTCCTTTGCCAGAAACTTTGCCACCAATACCACCTCCAAAGCTGAAAAATTGTCCATCATAAGGTTTGAAATCTGAAAGATAGGACTTATTGCCAGTCATGTGCCTGGAACATCTACTGTCTGAATATCCTTGATCATCTTTAGGCTTTGAATGTTCCTGCACATAAAATAAAGGAATTAGTTCCTTTTGGGGACCCAAGCCACAAATGACTTGGATCTGCCTCGTGTATCAATATAATTATATCTGTCAAAGGTCATTGATACACCATTGAGATTGTTTGAGGTGATAAATCCTTTTGGTTTCCATTCCCAACGTGCTGAGGCCTTAATAGCATTTCCCACATTTACCCTTTTGTTGTTTACAGAACCACCAGCGGAAACTTTTGGCCTTGGAGTGGTAACTGCTGGCTTAGCAGTGGTAACTGCTGGTTTTGAAATTTTAGGTACCCACTTGTGGTTGTAGTAAACTTTCTTTTCAAAATAGGTCTTTTTCCCTGTTTGTGCAGATTTAACAAAAGTTGTAATAGGTTTTGCACTCTTAGTAGGGGACTTAGGGTAAACTCTGTTTATATTTCTGGCAGTGGCAACTGCTGGTTTAGCAGTGGAAAGAGTTTTGATGCCAGAGTTAAGCAAAACAGACATGGGAATCATCTTGCTTAGTGGATTTGGGTGAGTAAAGTTATTAGCATTATTTCCATTCACCCTGGTATTCCCAACACTTCCCTTCTACTCATGTGATAGTTACAATCATAATGAACATGTTCAAAACTACCACATATGTGACAAGGTTTGTTGTTAAACACAAAGTCACTACCAAATTTCATAGATTTAATATGATTCCAACTCCTCTTATTCCCCCTAGGAGTTGTTAACCTACTTCTGTACATCTCTGCATATCTAGTAGTGGGCCTAGAGTAATTAGCTTGTATCCTAGGCTTCTCTTTGACAACTTTAGGAACACTCTTTTTAACTTCCACATGAATACTCTCACGAACACTAGTTTTAGATTCAATATTCAAACATTCATCTTTAAGAGATGAGTCACTAGCACTATCAAATGTATCAACCTCAACCTGAACCTTTTCAACAGCAGCTTCTTTAACAAATTTTGGTCCATAGGTCATGGTTGGTTCCTAGAACTCTTCTAGTCCTGTGTGTGCTAAGTCAATACCAGGAGGTGATGGAACACCTCTTAGAGGTGGTGGAACTGATTTATATCCTACTCCTGATTTGGCTTTGTTTACAACTTGGGCCTCCCAAATTTTGTCAATACACTTGGATTGATGATCTAGTGTATTACAAGTTATCTGTATATTCTCATTGGCCCTTTTAACCTTCTATAACTCTTCCCTAAGAGCCTTATTCACAGCAACCTTATAATCTAAGTCTCTTTTTAAAACAACAATATCATCATTGAACTTAGATTCATTGGCTCTATAATGCTCTAATTGTGCTTCTAAAACAGCAAGACCTCTTTTATGATTTGCTAAGTTATAATTAGTTTGATTTAACTCTAGCAATTGTTCATCATATTGTTCTTTAAGTTTCTCATAATCTTTTAAAGCCTTACAAGTTTTAGAACAAACATTATTAATTTGTACCTCAGAGTCAGAAAAAGCCATAAGTGCAAGCTCAGTAGCAATCATTGCAGACTCTGAACCATCTTCTTCATCCTCAGCCATATAGCTCCAATCATAGCTCACTCCATCAATGGCCAATGGCACCTTTGGTTCTCCAGTTGTAGGTTCTTTCTTCTTGTCCTGCTTATACCAAGTTGACCTGTTATCAGGCTTCTTTGGTTTCCTGCATTCTCTGGCAAAGTGCCCCTTCTTATGACAGTTGTAGCACTCCACCTTCTTTTTATCAAAACCTACAGTTTCATTGCCATTTATGGTGATCTTCCTACTAGTCTTCCTCCAGAACTTCTTTACCTTTAAGCTTAGTAATGCAACCTGCCATTTAATGTCCATCTCTTCCATGTCATCCTCATCAATTTGATCCAAGTCTTCATGTGTGAGAATTGAACCATTCATCTGACTTGACAGAAAGGCATAAAAGGTAGAATCACTAAGACCAGCAATTTGTTTTTTTGAACTAGCAATGGAAACACCTCCACTGCCAGTGGAAATAACAATGTTAGCATCATCATCATCACTATCACTCTCTTCATCTGAACTATCATCAACAGATGATGATATGAGTGCTAAATTCCCTGATCCTGAACTTAGTTTGCCAGCTTTCTTCAACCTCTGTTCAATAACCTTAAAGTTATTGTACAAATCATTAAGCTTCATAGTCTCCAATTCTGGCTTGTCTTCCTATACTGCAACATTTGTACCAAACTCAGAGGGTAAACTTCTTAAGAACTTTAGATTGAGGTCTTCCCTTTCCGCCTCAATTCCAAACACAGTGAGTTGAGTAACAATCTTTTGAAGCCTTGTAAAGATGCTGTCAATTGATTCATTACTTGTTGAACCAAAGTTTTCATAAGTCTGTTTCAACAAGGTCTTCTGTGTCTTCTTGGTGGAATCATTACCACCAAAAACATTGCAGATCTCCTCAAACAAAGTTTGTACAGTCTTGTACTTGCTGAAAGCTAGAATTTGATCTCTGGGAAGTGTCATCAACATCAAGCCTTTGGCCTTCAGATCATTCTTCATCTGAAGTCTTTCATCATTGGTGACTGGTCCAGTGTTGATCTTTAGTACTTCCTTGCCATCAATTGTCTCTGAGGTAGTACCAGGTTTGAAAGAATTTCCAAACATAATGATCTCCCAAAGTGCATAGTCTTGCACCATAAAGAATTGTTCGATCATAAGCCTCCACATCTCATAGTCATTCAACTTAAGCTTGGGAAGCTTAGCAGCAATGTTGGACTGACTAGTTTCTGTCTCCATTGAATCTTCTGAGTGAACTTGGGGTCTTCTAAATCAAAGTATCAAAGCCTGTCTCTGATACCACTTGATGGATCTAAAACACCTTGATCTGTGTTAGAATGATACTTTGAGTTATATCACTAAGTATGCGGAATCTACTTAGTAATACTTAGAAGTTTGATTGTGAATGAAAACAGTTGTATATGAATGAGAATAATGTATGTATCAAACGGCTAGCTCCAATATTATTAATAATAATAATACGAGTGATCTTTGTATCACTAGGGTTACAACCTTGAAGCTCTAAGAAAAACGTATATCTAACCTTAACCTAGGACCTCCTTTTATAGCACAAGGAGTCCTCTTCTACAAGACACGTATAACTCTAATAGAATAAGATATACACAAGATCTATTCTATATTTATCTTTACAAGTTTTCTAACAGTTATCCTAACAGCAGTGATAATAATATGTACTAGCAGTGGTAATGAGTTTCCACTACTAGTGCATTCTTCAGCAGTTGTAATCTTCATACTTAGCCGTGGTAACTGTTAATATAATTCCTAACATTATCTATCCCGGTGAATGGAACAAACACCATGTCATACTTGAATATCAAAAGTTTCACACAAAATTTCAAAATAGAAGCAAAAGTTTCACATGTTATTATGTGAGAATCATATGTGATTCTCACATAATCATATGTGATTCTTATAAATCACATGTTATTTAGATTTTAAAAGTTACTTACTTGTTAGTTCTGAATGTTGCATCAAATGACACTACATCTCCAAATTCCTTATAGTTACATTTGGCAACTTCATTTGCCCAAAACAGCGCAACCAACTTTTTTCAACCATATAATGAAATATAAAGTTCGGCACATATTTCTTTCGGTTTTCCATTTTGTTTATCAGCATTTGCGCGTCACTTTCACCTACACACATTTATATCCCATTAATGATTCTTGAAAAGAGTGATAAGCAAGTAAGAAATACAAGACAGCGGGTAACAGGTTGTATGGCGCGAGCATTAATCCCTTGCCTATTACACAAAAGGTACTTACTTTTTACCAAACCACTTCTTGTAATTTTTTTGCGCCGATTTTTTAACTTCAAATCCTGCTACTTCAGCATATTTGTTGTACATTTCAACACATTCCTCTATCGTATTAAACTTTTTCCCCTCAACAGGTAATAAATATCATCAACAACAGGTTCCCAATTAACAGATCCCCTGAGAGTTTCTTCATGTGCGTATAAAGTCGGCCTTGGTGTCGTCACAGATGCTGAAATATAGTATTTTCATTATAATCATATATGATTTCACAAGAAACATATATGATTCTACAAGAATCATATGTGATTTTTTTTCTTTTTTGATTTACAGAATGTATAAAACAGAATATATGATAAACAGGTTCCCAATAATCATATATGATAAAACAGAATCTATTAAAAAGCAAATAATAATAATAATAATAATAATAATAATAATAATAATAATAATAATAATAAGCTGAATCACATATGATTTACCTTGAGCCGCTAATATCTATACGTTATCAATAAACAACGCCACACTTTTTTAAAGTGCCAAGTTCATGCTATTAACTTCATCTTGTTTAGATGACTATGTGAACATGAATGATTCGAAGTCCATTTGAAAAATGAGGAATGAGAAATATTTTGTTCGAGTTGTGTAGATATTGAAAAAGATGTGTTTAAAGTTGTGAATAAAAATGATAAGGTATGAAGTATTTAGTAAATAAAATAATAAAATTTAAATTAAAAAGTTTTTATTTTTACGGCATATATCCATTGGAAGGGGGCACTTATTAAAACTTTGGAGAGAAAATGGGATGCACTTGGTTAGGTTATGGTACCCATCAAACTCTCGCTAAAATTACCCGTCCAAACGCGATTGATGACCTTGTGTAACGACTATCACACGTATGATGTTTGATGAAGGTGGTGAGTCGCCTCCCACTACCCCGACTTTAGAACAAAGTACTGATTATATTTCACTAAATTCTATAAGTAGTTGTAATATTATTTTTATACACTCATGTTATTTTCTTTTAAAAAGATTTTAAGAGCACTAAGGAGGTGTTTATTTTTTGGTAAGAATTAAGTAGTTAATAAATTATTTGAGTCATTTTCTGTTAAATGGTTTAGATGGGGAATATAGTGTTTTGTTTGCCTTTGAAACACAGAGGTACTAACAGAAATTGAGTGGACCTAACAAAAAAAAACATTAAAATATATAGTCTGACCTACCATATTACCAATCAGACGTTGTAACAGAAAAAGAAACATAGCCTAAGTATAGTGAGCGGGTGACTTGGGCTGGCCAACCAGCCAACACCATAGCGCTACAAACCACACAAACACTTGTGCTATCGTCCCTTGGTTGTTACATACCAACTCACGCCGTGAGTTTTGTCATTTTTATTTATTTACTTGTGTTTTAGTGGGAGTATATATAGACTCATGCCACAACTTTTATTTCATAACACCACTTTTATATCACGGAAGAGTGTTTTTAGTGTTACACTGGATTTTTGCGTTCTACGAAGAAAAAAAAAAAAAAGAAAAAAATTGCTTAGGTGGCATAATTTACCCATGGCACTCCACGGCACCGAAATATAATATAAATGAAATAAAAATATGAATAGAAATTTATTGAAGTTCGAAATTCCAAATTCCAAATTTTGTTTTATTAACTGCTCCCACTTACACTCAACAGTCGGTTTCCATTTATCAATCAAATTAACGGTACAATTTTTTTTAATCTTAAAAAGCCTTCAATATCTCTCTTGTTCATTTCAATTTCTATTCTGTTGTTGTTTTGCAGGTTCATAATAAGCAGCTAGGGTTTTAGCGGTTGTTTGTTGAGAAGGTACATTTCTAGATCTGTAACACACTTATTACCACCTTACTTTAATTTTATGGTTATGTCATTTGTATGTATATGTGTTATATAATTATAATTGCTTAGAGAGTGTTTAGGCGGAGATTATTGGTTATTGTGTTCAATGCATTTGATAGAAAAAGTGATTATCTGCGTTTTCTTAGGCATTGTTTGTTTATTGAAAAGTTCACTTCTTTTCACTTTTGTAGCGGGAAGGGGAAATGAAAGAAATGCGTTGGTTCCCTCTTATGTCAAGAGGAAATTGGTGCGGGACGCGAAATCGAATTTTGTTTACACTAATCTAAGGGTAGATAACGAGTCAGGGAATAAAACGCTAACATGAGATAAACTCTTAAAAACACTGTAGTTTATTAGTAATCAAAATTAAAAGAGTAAAAGTTACAAAACCCTGAACCTATTTATATTTATAGGGAAAAGTATCTTGTGCAAAAGGAAACCTAAATAAAATAAAATAAAGTCCTAAATAATCCCTTAACTTTCCTAATAACAAAATTACCAAAAACTGAAAAACAAAAACCCTGCGAAACACGCAAATGCGGAGTATAGGGCTTGATGCGGTGCATCCGGCCCTTTTCTGACCAAACTTGTTTCTTTCTTCCTCTTGTAAACTCCCGTAGGCTCGGTCTCGATTCTTGTCCGGTTGTCCCCATCAGAAAGAAAGAAGTGTATTTGTTTATTTTTAGACATAAGAGGCAAAAAAGACTTTTATCCTCTTGTAGATTGTTTTTTGTCTGATTATCACTTCTTGTATCTTAAAGACTTAAATTCCATATCTTCTCTTGCGTACATGATTTTGCAGATCAGACTGAAAAAACAAACACAACCTTAGAGTCAAAACACCATTTTGGCATTTTGGAACATCATGTTTTAAAAACGATACCCCAAACACCCCTTTTGTAGTCCTTGTTTGGGGGCGTTTTTCCACGAAAATAAAATAAAAATTTTAAATTGTCTAATGTTGTTGCTAGATATAATTATTTGTCAGTTGGGAGAAAGCTTGAAATAATGTTAGTTAAGGATCATTACCAATGAAAGATATGGAGAGTTTCATAGTGCAAAATGATTTGTGGATATTACTAGAATTTACGAGTGGTGGTTTGAGTATATATAAGGTGTTTACATTGTTTTAGACTCTTTTTTGCAAAGTTTATATTGGAGTCTTTTAGTATTGACAATGTAAAAGTGTAAATATTAGATGTGGAAGGTAATAAGAAACGTTACTGATATGAGAAAAGAATGATTTTTACAGTATGAAAATCTAGTGTTAAATAGATGCTTATTTGAATGGAATTATTTGTTCTTGAAATTTGGGGTTCTCGTGCCCATTGCGTTCTAGCGTGTTAAAACTTTCATTTTTGGAATCCAGGACTTTTGAGGTTATACGGTTCCTAATATTTATTATTCGACATTCGGCAATGGGAAAGTCTCCTGGAAAATGGATCAAGACTGTGATTTTGGGGAAGAAGTCGTCAAGATCTAGTCTCTCAAAAGTAAGTGAAAGGGTGTTTATACCTACCACTAATATATTTGAGTAAGCATACTTCTTGGATTATGAGTGTTATCACTCTGCACCTTTTTATTGTAGTTACCAATATGTTGAACCTGCATGTCGACAGTTATGTGTGTTTTGCTTACCACCATAGGATTTACATCTAAATTTGTTCTCTGAATTACATTCTTGTCTCCTCAGAGTCTAGGCGATCCTTCATTTAATGGTAATGAAGAATGGCTTCACTTTTTCAAATTACGTGTATCTAATATGTGTGTGCCTGAGTGCAAGGAAGTGATTCCTTCAGTTATGATAGGACCTTATGATAAACAATTTTATGACTCACAGGGTGAACAATTTACAATATAAAAGAAGCTTCAGTGTTGTTGCTTATTTGGTTTTACAGGCTGCATCAGACATCATGTTTAATAATACCACTTGTAACAAATTATAGGTCGATGCAATTAGCGTTTCTTGATCATGTATCATCATGTCTTACTTTTACATCACTGGTTTGGACTTCATGATCATTTCTCATTAGATACTTTTACTTCCAATGCTTCATGAGAGGTTCGTATTTATCACCTTTAGATTCCTGCTATCTGTGCTGATACTTTAGTATCTAGCTTTCAGTGGTTATTACTGCTTTGACAGTTTAATAAATGTCATATCATGTGTTTTGCGTCTCTCTCTACCTCTCTGCATGTCCGATCGAGGGTTAATTTGTGTGTAGAGTATTGGAACATAGGTATATTTATTCTGTATGTTTTTGGCGGTCATAAAAAAGTGGGAAGAGCCTCTATGCGTGCAGTCACTAGGCTGCATATTTATGTCATACCTGTTATGTGCCGTAAGATAATTCTTGTGCTTAGAGTGTCTGTCATGTTTTTCAAATTGAGCATTTCAATGACACCTGCTTAATGACCTAATCAATAATTGGATCTTGATGTCTTGTTATTCTTAAAAGGATGCTCCTTCAGACAAAAAGACCTCCATCACTATCAACACACAATCAAAGGATATTGGTGCTGATTCTATGGTTATATCAAGTCCAGTGGGTCATGCCATCAATGTAAGTGGAGAGCATACACAGTTGGAGAAGAGCTCCAGTGCCAACCTAATGCATGATACAGATGAAAATGTAGGAAGTACCATGGGGTTAAATGTTGCAAATGAAGAGGAGTTAATCAGGCTAGGGCAGGCTGCTACAAAGGCTCAGGCAGCCTTCAGGGGATACTTGGTAGGGTTCTGAACTTGATTCAATCAATATTTGAAAGAACATGTTGCTTTGCTTTGCTTTTCTATAAGCTGCACTTCTGGTTATGAAGGATATAGAAAGTAATTAATTTTTTTTCTCTAAAATGGAAGTGATAGATGTTTTTCCGATTAATTACTTATCATGTGATGTGTTTCATCTTGTGTTTGGTTTTAGTTAGTTGAAAATTGTTTAATGCATTACTCGTACATCATAAGTCTTATACGTTTACTAACATAAATCACTCTGTGAAGGCTCGTCGTGCATTTTGGGCCCTCAAAGGCATCATAAGGCTTCAGGCGCTAGTTCGTGGTCACCTGGTGAGGAGGCAGGCGGTTGCTACTTTAAGTTGTATGCGTGCAATTGTGGAGTTTCAGGCACTTGTTCGTGGCCAAAGCATCAGACATTCCCGAAATGGTCCTCAAATTCCTGAAAAGAGAACTTCAGGAAAACCCGTGGTAAGCCTTTTGATTTGTCATTTACTCTTACTTTATTGGCTGATTTGGCTCTCTTTCATGCAAAATCTTTTCCACACTCACATACCGCTATACCCCTTTGGTCAGGCTACTTTGACGAGCCAATTTGACCAACTCGTGTAGACACGTTCTTTATGAGGCTACTTTAATACTATAACTTTTGCTAGAAAACCGATACTGCTTTGTTATCCTGACGCTCCTTTCCCATCTTTTTCCTTTGCTGACTTTTGACTCGTCTCATTACACTTTCTATAGATCAAACCATTGTTATTTACATATACTTAATTGTGCTTTCAATTAAGTCCAGTTTTGGAAAACCTGTTAATGACCATAAAAAGCCCGATATAATTTCAACAGCCTGGTTTTGCTCATCTGGGTCTGCTCCTTATTTAACTACTTGTGCTTATTTTCTTCCACAATGACACACTTTAGGTGGTGTATTTCTCCTGCATCTGATTTCACCATGCCTTATTTCATGCATAACTGATCTTGTCTATATGTTCTGTACTTCTATTAGCACAAGGAACGCGCCAACTTGCTTCAAACATCTCTCAAGTCGGAGAAGCTGTCAACAAATGCATTTGGTGCTAAGGTACCCTCTAGTTTATCATAAATCTTAAAGTATTCATGATTTAATTTTATTCTAAACGTCAGTATGGTGGAGATCTTGTTATCTTTTATAATTTCATTGTTAATGCCATTATGCTGTATTAGGAGTTGACAGATATGCCTTATTGTAAATTTCAGCTTGTTGCTTCATCAAACACTACTATGCCATTGAACCTCCAGTATGATCCAGCTGAATCCAATTCAGTTAAGAACTGGCTTGAACGTTGGTCATCTTCTCACTTTTGGGAACCACTTCCACGACGAAATAAGATCCTTAATGTGAAGTCTAAAAGAAAACCTACTAACATGCACTCTAAAGAAACAGAAACCGGACGAACAAAGAGAAGTATCCACAAGGTTCCTGCATCAAATTTGGATAAGAATAATTCCTCTGGAAACGAGAAACCCAAACGCGCGGCAAGGAAAGTCTCAACCCTCCAAGCAGAACCCGTGCACAAGCAATCTCATACTGAACTTGAGAAAGTGAAAAGCAATCTACGGAAAATTTCTTTATCTGGGGTGGGGGGTTCAAAAAGGTCAGAAGTTGCAAACGAGAAGCTCTCAGCAAGTTTAGATGAGGTATTGGTATCTCAGCCTCCTTCAGATCCCAAAGAGTGTCCCAATGAGAAAGTGAACGATATAAGATTGGTAGTTCCGGAACAGCCCGGTCCAGAATCACTATTAGCACCACCGCTGGGGGATGCTAATCCTCCTGTTGAGCCACCACCAGTTGATACCAATGGGAATGTTGAGAATGAGGAGTCGGATGGTAAAGAAAATCAGAAAACAAGGAGGAGAAAGTCTTTTCCTGCAAAGCAGGATAATCCTGAGAATATCTCACAGAAGGCCCCCACTGTGCCAAGCTACATGGCAGCAACTGAATCAGCTAAGGCTAAACTTAGGGCACAGGCAGCTGCAAAGGCTGCAGAAGATGGAGTTGAAAATGGTTTTGTTAGGCGGCATTCTTTATCCAACTCTACCGGTAAACTCAGCTTACAGTCACCTCGTGTTCAGAAGCCTTTACAAGCCAATGGAAAAGGAGGGACTAAAAGTAACAAACCCCAAATATCTCCCAGAGATGGTAAACTTATATTGTTATCGCCTACTTTTCTAAATCTTGCTTGTCGATTGCAATACAAAAATCTGCTTCACCCTATAAATTTTTATACTCCCAACAAATATATATCAAACATCAAGTCAAATTGATTTTTTTTGGGGGCATAACTTGCTCGAATCACCCATTTCAAGTGTATTATTTATGTTTGCCTTTTCATGAGATTGCCTGTTGATTGTGTTAAGTCTGGGTATTTAGCAAATCAAATACCATTTCTTTGATTATGTTTTCCTTTTTACGTAACTATTACTAAAGGTGGAAAATGGGTGGGTTGGATGGGTCCAAATATTAATTTTTAATTGAAAAATCGATGGGTCGAATTTGCCACTTCTACTTACAACTTTGCTTGCCTATACGATTTTTCAGATGGAGGGTGGAAGAGATGAGTGCAGCAACCGGCGAATCCACAAGATCATTTGTTGCCGTTCTGGTATGTTTGTTGTTTTGAAACTTGTGTTGTGGTACATTATTAGTCCTTAGTCCAGATGTTTGTTGTAGCCGGTATTTTATCGCTTTATTTTACTTTCATGAGTGTTGGTAGCCAAATTTGTTGTAATGTACAGTCATTAAGCCAGCCATAGTTTGTTTTGTAGCCATTTAAAAGACTATTGATGTGTTTTTCTATTTGGTTTTGAGTATCTTGGGCGTGTGATTTTGTTAACTAGTCGATTTTTATATTAATCTTTTTCCTATGATCTCTTTTCTATCTTTTTGGACTCTTTATGTGATCTACCTGTTTGTATTTTATTATCAAGTATTATCACTAGTTTATTAGTAGACAAAAAGACAATGTTAACTAATCAATCAATATCTAAAAGTTAATCAGAAAATGATTTGGTATACCATACCGAATAAAACAATTTTTTCAATACATGTCTTATTTGATTATATTGCTTGAATTATTGTATAATACTAGGATGTTTTTATCTGAAGCAACCACAATGTTGTTTATGTTGACAATTTCCAAACTATAGAAGATTTGTGTCGTTTTAGAGCTAAACCTTTGCTAGTGAAAATACAAGAAAAACATTAAAAAAAGTATAGTGTGACCAATTCCAATCATTTTTTTTTTTTTTTTTTTTTTTTTTTTTTTTTTTTTTTTTGTTGGTGCAGAATCATTGATAACTAAATTGCTAATTCTTGTAAACTTTAGTTTTTATATTTCTACAGGTAACTAGATGGTGTTTGGGACTGCGCTTTGGTAGTTATTATCTGATCATTACGTTTACAAAACACAAATGATGTGTTTCTTAAACGCATATTATTCGCGTTTTACTAAAAGTGTACATATTGCAATCGTAATTCTAAACACCCTTTTTCTAGATTTAGAGTAAAAATGATTAAGAAAAGGTGATTGATTTTGTAGGAATAAGAAGTGATCCAAATTTTAAAAAAATTAAGATAGTGGTCCGTCCTCGTGGTAGGGCTGGGTCACTGGAATATGCGCTGCAACCCATTTGCTTGTAACTAACGGATATAAATTGTCTATTGTTTACTCATTTATCTAACAAGATATTT
>JARVZY010003643.1:0-26962 GCA_030686995.1 Artemisia argyi | reverse complement strand
TCCCACTTCTGTGCTGATTCAAAGCATCTAACCCAATTCTCATCACGCTTGTACTCAGGGCCTAGATTCGTGCAACCCGAATAGTATGTTCGCCTCCTCTCATAGTAAACATCATCATCAATTCCTTCGTCTTTAATCTCATAAGTTCGAATCTCATCAATTGGTAAATTCTTAATTTCCTTTAATTCTTCCCTCATGTGAGGCATCATAAAAGTGATCTTTTCTATCCCATCGGTAAATTGAACTAATCCCTTCTCACGATCACAATACATCTTAGTTATCTCAACAAAAGGTTTCCCTAGGACCATTTCTCCTAAGTGTGGATCTATAATGCCTCTAACATCTTCTAGGATTACAAAGTCGCATTAATAAATAAAATTTCCTACAAAGATGTGTACCCCTTTAACTCTTTTGACAAAATTACACAGTCGACTAGGGTTGTAGGGGTCTTTTCTAGGGCTTAACCTTTCATTCATTATCCAATTGTAGTAGAGCCTAGACATAATATTCATGGGTGCTTTTAAATCAATGTATGTATGCTCTCTAGACATGTACCCAATCATGCAAGGAATTTTTATGTTCCTAAAGTTATGCCTCCTAATCCATGGCATTCTCCTATATTTTGTGGGACAAGGGTGTTGTAAAAGGAATCTATGGTAACTTAATTCTTCCGGGGTAGGGGAGAAGTCTGTAAACTCAATTTTCATCTGGAGGGGTTTATTAAATTCCTTAAATGTGTTAACTTCCCTCTTTCTTCTTTTACTCACTATAAGCCTCTTGCTAACTTCTAAACAGCGATTCTCTAAATCCATAAAGATAAATCTTATACAAACAAAGACACGAAGAAATAAGATAGACTAAAGAAAACCTAGAAATAAAAATAAAATCTTGCTAGAAAGAAATCTAGCAAGTAGACCTAATTAAAAGAAGTCCTAACCTAGACAATAACTATTCCCCGGGCTGCGGCGCCAAAAACTTGATACGTGGGAATCGCACCAGGCTTTACCTCTCGAGGGATCTCGAGAAGCTCACAACCCCCACCAGGCAGTGTACCTGATCGTTGTAGTATAGTATAGTGACAAGTACCGGGGGATTGATCGTTCAACTCAGGAATAGTGTCGCTAGGATTAGAAAGTCTCCTAAACTAAGTCTAGAGGCAAGGGATGATTCTTTTTGTGTTTTTATGTTTTATGAAAGCAATAAAATCTCAGGTTTTGGAAGAGTGGGCGGAATTAGTTGCTAGTCAACTAACCCAATAACTAAAGATGCAATCAAAATAAAATGACAGAAATGAAAATAAATCTAATTACTAATGTGGTGTAAACAATAATGGGGAAAGTTGTGTTTACTTAGGTTTCATTACTCCCTAGATATCTTTTACAGGTTGATAGTTTGTTACAATTGCATGGATGACGGGTCGTATTCCTTAATACTAGTCGTAGGGTTGTGTACAATATTCCCTAACTCTATAGGATCCTACTTCACTCCTATGTCGAGCCGTTAGAAGCTCCTAACATGGGATCATTAGAACTCTCCTACGCATTAAATACAACCAAAAATCATAGTACACCTCTGATCATGTTTTTTAAGACGTTCAAGCATGTTACCAATGGAAGCCTGCCAGTTTTCTTAAGCCTAACATCGAATACAATCATCCGTAACAACTATAAATAAACAATCAACCCATAATTAACATCTAGGTTTCACTACATCTAAGCAAACACAAAAGAGATCTAGCCAAGCATGTTAAATTGAAGACAAGCGTAAGATATATTCAAACAACACATAGACATATTGATTGAACTGAAAGATCAGTATTTATCTTAATTGAACATGAAAGGTTTCAAAGGGTAAAAACCCTTGAAAAAACTGTGAAAATCGGACTAGGGTTTCTCTCCAAAGTTACACCCCAAAAGTTACACCCTAATGAATGAAAATTGCAAAACTATATATAGATTTTACAGGGTGACGGCGTCAAGAAGAAAATTCTGACGCCGTCAACTCGCCGCCCATAATGAAATCGGATTGCCTAGATCTACTTTTGACGCCGTCATGTGTAAAATAGTTCTGGGCCGTCACTAATATTTGGACCATGACGGCCTTGGGTGACACCGTCATGTCCTTAGTACAAAACTTTCTGGATCGTCATGTGCACCATCCACTTCCACCTCTTTTATTACTCTTGACGCCGTCATTTGGAAACTCTTGACGTCGTTAGGTACAGTTCCCAGCAAGGAAAATTAAGACTTTGCCGTTTTCTTCACTTTTATGCTCAAAAAACGTCCAAAATGCTTCCTTTTCCAGATTTCACTCCAAAAGTACCTAAAATGACAAAAGGAACGATTTAGGGCAATATTTGATCAAATAAATTCGAATCCGGGTGCTACAAGTAGCATAATTTGTCCTTTTAAGCTACATATAGTGTTAAACAAGCATGGTTCATCACTTTATGGTATAGTGCTATAGAAGCATGATTCGTCACTACTTACTATAGTGCTATACAAGCACGATTCATCATTTTTCACTATAGTGCTAAACAAGCACGATTCATATTTGTTATACTGCTATACAAGTAAGATTCATCATTTTTCGCTATGGTGCTAAACATGTATGATTTATCTCTTTAAGCTATAGTGTCAATCAATCATGTTTCATCTCTATATGTTATAGGGTGAAAGAACTTCAAGTAATATTGACTCAAAGTAATCACACACGTGACCCCAAACATTACATGAGTATTTTTTAACGAATGAGCAAGGAATAATGTTCCAACTAGCATCCCCCTTTATCTCTATTTATAGAGATGAGGGGTACAATCCCTATGAAATACGAATTTCATATGATGGTTACATGCTTGGCTTGCAAGCCAAGCAACTAGTTTCCTAATCTAAGTATAATCCTAAACTTTATTTAAACCAAATACAATTAAACGCCTTATTAATTTCTAAGTCATATTTAACCCTCCTAAGTATTGCTACTAACATATAACAATAAGCCTTTAAATATATAATATATATGCTAGCAGGATAGTCACATGCTGCGGTGGCGAGTATCATGTGATTAAAGTCCAAACACCAACAAAATAAAAATGATGGGCTGATTAACCTAAGAAAAAACAAGAAGAAAATAATCCCGGTCCGACCCGATTAATCCTTTGTTACCGGTTCTGACAGTCCTCTCAGGATCATTTTCGGACGGTTTTTATTGGCTAGCTAAACGGGTAGTGACTCCGATTCCCAGTTAAACCGTTTGAACCCGTAGGTTCGGTCCGGCTTTTAAAACTATATGTATCATCTACTTGTTTTCATATAATTGTATTAAAATTTATGTGTTGTATTAGTTTCTACAATATGCATAATAACATGTATTTGTCATTATAAGGGTGTTTTAAAAATAACATTTATTAAATACTAGCTTATAGACCCGTGGAATCCACGGGCTTTTAGAGAGTTATTGATTAAGAAAAGGTAAGTACGTGAATACAGAAACAAAGAACAACGAACGTAAACGTTATGAAATTTTCTTCAAACGGAACAATAAATTATAATTGAGTAAAAGAATAAAACATAATGAGTGTAAATATCTGTGTAATAGAAGTTGATTGCCTCTTGTTCTCCAAAATGTTTGTCTTGATAAGCAAATGGTTTTCCAATCTATATATATTTCTTTTGATCACAATGTAGGTTCTTGTTATCGTTAATATCTACGGATTAATTGTGAATAACATCCACTTTCATTGTCTCTTGATACCTAGTATCGTTGTTCTTTCCTACGCTCTTTGGGTCGTACTGTAAGGATTCCTAAATAATGAATAAAGATATCATTAGTTATGAGGAAACTATAAAAGGAGAAACTATACTTGCAATTAATATTTAAAATAAATTGGATGTTATTGATAATTTTCAAAACCACGACAAGAACGGATACATAACAAATGTAAATTCTATAGTTTATTAAAAAAAATGCGTGGACTAAACTTACCATCCAAATATGTTAGATATGATAGTTAGACTAAACTTAACATCCAAATCTATCATAATGTTTCAAAGAGTAGTACGTGAAACCAAAAAATGGAATTTTACCTTAGACTACCCAAATCACATATAATGAATAAGAAAGTATTCATTACAAGTTTGTACAAAATTGTTGTTCTAAATGAGTGTTTGCAAAGAGCAGTTTTTATTTTTCGAATTCCATGTTGTCTTATATGATTAGTGAATGAGTGTTGTTTAAGTGACTTGTACCTGAATACACCATTTGAATATTTGTGACTCTTGAAATACCTGCATTAAGAAAGTAACACATAGAAAGAAAAGGGCATGTTAATTACAGAAACCTGGACTTAATGTATAAAAAAAGATTAACCAATTCGGCTAAAGTAATTGACAACAAACAAAAAAATAAAGGATTGCCAAATACCAAACATGACTTTTAGCTGAATACGCAATTGGAATGTTTGTGAATCCTGACTTACCTACAGTAAGAAGGAGCTGTATGTAGTGAGCATAATAAGACTTAAAAACAAAATTTCCATTTGGTCACCAGGTAATTTACATAAAATTGTGATTTATAATAAGTGCAACTATAGAAAATGCAACCAAATATGTAATATGTATAGTATACATACCTATTGACCGTTTAATCACAGACCTTGAAGGACTTCTTTATATACAACGTTTATAGTAGTTGTGGATAGGTTACCATCCGCATCGGAAGACACAACCTTCAAACCTTTTTTGCTTTTCACACGTGAAAGAGCCACATACAACTGTCCATGTGTGAAAACAGGACGTGGCAAATACAATCCTACTTTCGAAAGCGACTGCCCTTGGCTCTTATTTATTGTCATGGCGAATGACACTGAAATTGGATACTGTTTTCTCACAATCTTTAGAGGTAAACGTTTATCAGATGGAGTAATTCTCAATCGTGGTATGATAACCTTATTTCCAAAATGTGTCCCATTAATGACTTGTGCTTGAATGGAAGTCCTTGATAATCGTAAAACTTGAAGTCGTGTCTCGTTACACAATCCATTAGATTGATCAATATTCCTTAGCAACATAATGGGAACACCAACTTTTAACACCAATCTATGGTTTGGTACGCCTGAGAACTTTAGTCCATTGATAAAATCAGTTGAGAAGACGGATTCATCTATTGATGTTCCACGATCCATTTTGTCAACGCTATCGCAACTAAGGTAAACCATTTCCTCACCTGGAAATTTCTTAAGCAACTGATCATTTATACTATCGACCACTTCATCGGTCGGAGCAAGAATAGCCTTTTCTTGAAAATACGACGGATCATCTTTGTTATTTAAAAGGCTTGGATAGGTAAAATCTACAATAGATGCTATCGGATCAGTAACATCATGTATTAGAATAGCATCTGGTATGTCTATCGAAACCTCACCATCGTTTGAATCTCCGACGTCCCCGTCTCCTACTTTTAGTATCCATTCAGCAAAATCACGTATCTCGTTGACATCTTCGGGCTGAGATCCAACAGTTAGCCTCGTGTTGGCTGTTAACTTGAGGACCGTGCAATGATCCCACAAATAAGATTGTTTTAAAGATGCACTTATGATGTCTTGACGTGAACCTTTTGGAATAACGGGAAGAACTTGTCTAAAATCACCACCAAAGACCACCGTCATTCCACCAAAAGGCTTATCGCAAATGTCAAGCCTAGTCTTACGTAGAACATCGCGCAATGACCGATCTAAAGCTTCAAAACAAAGCTTATTTGTCATTGGCGCTTCATCCCAAATAATTAGCTTGCATTTCTTTAACAAATGTGCAAGATCACTTTGAGGACAGATGCTGCAAGTAGAAGTCTCATCAATATTTATAGGAATATGGAATCTTGAATGAGTGGTCCTACCACCGAACATCAATAAAGATGCAATACCACTTGATGTGACGTTTATGACTATATCCCTGTTTCTTCTAATACAAGCAGCTAGGGTTTTCCATTAAAAGGTCTTGCCAGTACCACCATATCCGTACACAAAATATACACCTCCCGAACCTGTTTCAACAGATGTCATGATGGTGTCATATACACCTTTCTGTTCAGTAGTTAAAGACGCGTACATACGGACATATTCATCTTGCAATTCTTCAGGATTATAATGTGTCTCGTCATATATAAGTCGATTAACGAACTCAGATATGTATCTATCATCTGGGTAAGGCATCTCAGGAAAACGTCGCAATGTAGTTCCTCTGGAACGCATAAGCTCTTCGATCCAGAACAAAGCAATTTTTTTTCATTATCACTCAGTCGCAAGTCTACATGAAATAAATTTTTTTTAGCAAGTGAAGTATGAGCAAAAGAATAAAAGAGCAAATTTGCCATTGAAGATGTATTAAAAGAGGTGTTTTGCCATTTATTTTTTCAACCACCATTCTTTGCCATTTAACTGGATAATAAGTGTTTATTTGCCACTCAAATGTTTTAGATTTTTAATTTTGGTACTTTGTTAGTTAACCTGGAAAAAAGTTCGTTAGTTTTAACGAATATTTCATTAAATACCAAGTGCAAAGGCTCAAATATAATCTATAGTGAACCTCAAACTTAAATAATCTCCACGCAGCCTCACACGTCGACAGGTACCTGCAGTCCAAGTATGCCTTAATCTCATCAACGGGTTTAGAAGTTTCTTGATCTCCGCCCGTGGTAGCAGGTTCATACAACTGTGCAGAAACTCTATCTGGACCTTTGTTTATACACTTAAACAAATATTTGATTGATCCTGTTTGATTACACCATTCAACGTTAAGGTGGCACTGGTAGCGTTTGAGAAGCGTAGCATTGTACGGTATAACATAACCGTTATGCAACTTGTGTCCACTCTTTTCAACATACTTTCCATTGTCACGTCGTCTATAAACAGGGTACCCTTCCGAGTCAACTAAACTTTGTTGCATGAATTTTTTGGGAAAGTGTTTGGTACATTTACCATCAGTGGTGCAAACCTGATTTGGTTCATCAGGACCGCAAGGACCATGCATCATAAAATCAGAAACCAATTTGTGCAATTCGGGCTCCTCGTTTGGATCTGGTATCTCAGCAGATATGTATTTGTCGATATGTTCAACATTTGGAACCTTGTTATCCTTATGCAGAAACAAACATATATGTGCATGTGGTAGTCCTCTCTTTTGGAACTCAACGGTATATACCACTGTAAATCTTGTGTGTTCGTTAGTGACAAATGACGGAAAATTACATGTTTTAAATAGTGTAACAAACAATAATTATTGCTTTTCCAATAATATATATAAGACATAAATAAAGTACCTGCTTGAATGCGTTCGAATAGCTTTAATTCTTTAACATCCTTTATCAACTGATCCAACTTCATTTTAAAAACTCTACTCAGCACATCGGGACGGTCTGTAGCTGTAAGGTTGTGCTCGGCCATATAACGTTCAATTTCAGGCCATTTAGGATTGCATGTTATGGTTAGAAATAAATCTGGGTAACCATACCACCTACACAAAGCCATGGCATCCATATAGTTTTGCTGCATGAACCTTGGTCCACCAGTATACGAAGAAGGCAAGATGACAGGTTTTCCAAGCTGGGTAGGGTCGGTATTTCCAGATGCAATGCTTTTACGGATATTAGCGTATGTATCACATCTAAATTTTGACTGATTGGACCGATGAAAATACAAACATTCAGTCTCTACCATAGTGAAAGCATCCACAAGAAACTGTTGAAACAACCGACCTCCACGTAAAAACAAATTCTCTTGATTCGGACGGTCTTGAATTTGATAGGCAAACCACTCTCGCATAGTAACTGTTTTTTCGTTTTTATCACTGCTCTTTGGTTTCCCAGATATATTTATTTGAGGGATTCCCAAAGTATATCCATCTTGTGCACATGGAATTAACAAAGGATATTGTAATGCAAGGTAAATAGGATGAAAAATATTAATACGCTGCATAGGTCCATTACGCTTTTGTAAAACAATGTCCCGATCCTCTACACAAGCGTCCAAGTCTCCTACAATAAGACCTGCAACTTCGTTGGCAGTTGGAAGATCGTATTGGCGTCCATCTTTGCCTCGCTTTGCAATGAGCTTTATTCTTATATTTTGCTCGTTATCTTCTGTGTATGCCTCACGTGCCCTTCTAAATGTCTTAACCAAATCACTTGATTCATCTAAAACATCTTTAATTTGATTCATAATGTTTCGATCGATAGGTTTCTTTGATTTAGAAGGAGCAGACGTCTTAGAAGATGAGCTGCGTATCAAAACAGTATTTGGATTAAAAACAATAGAAAGTTCCATAAACAGGTATTTCAGTATTTCAATGTGTAGAAAATAATTAAAGTATATATGTTATAGATGTTACCTTAAAGCCTTTTCTCTATTTTCTATTTCGTTTTCTGTGTCGTAGATATAGAGCTGTGCAAATTTGGGTGGAGTACCTTCTTTTGGAAGTAAGGTACCAATTTATGGTAAGTCTGTCCATCTAACCGAAAAACGTACGGAGCACATCCTGTCTTGTTTATTGAATCATCAATCTTCCCACCCATCGAGGTAAAAGCAAACATGCTGTTGTACGTTCTGATGTTGTTTTTGAAATTCTTGCTCTTCTCATCCTCGTTCATGAATAAGTCAAGCAATGGTTTTGGAGTTGGCGGTGGGGCATCAAGTTTTATTTTTCCCTTTCCACAGCATAAACTGTAAGGTTTGTTTGTCGGATTACCATTTCCTGTTTTTGCTTCTTGTTCCCATAACAAAGCATGACATTTTGTACACTCAAATGTAGGATCTCCATGGTCGTAGTAATCTACACAATTAAAAACATTATTTTGTTATAATTAACGTAAAAAAACGCATTGATGGGGATGGTTAGAAAATAAGACAGTAAGTTACCTTCTGATATACCAATGTATTTGTCATAAACTTTTCGTACGTGCACGTCATCATCAAGATTAAAAGAAATTGGCGTACGACTTTGTAAAGTAGCTCTCTTAGATCTTTTTTGCCTTGTTGAAGTTTCTCCTACTTCGTAAGTATACTTTTGTGTTGTTAACACAGATCGCTTGGTTGCAAAACACGACGTTGATTTATGTGTAGCTCGTTCATTAACGGGAGTAACACACGGTGACTGCAAAGTAACTGGATAACCACGTTATAAGAATGTTAATGACATGTTAAAAATAAAACCATGATGTTACAAAGGAATATTAAAATTATAAATACTACCGTTTGAGGCGTCGGTCAAAGGAGAATTGCGTTTCCTTGTTGAAGCCTCTGGTGTCATTTTATCGGTGCTTTTTGTAACAGAATTTGGTGAAATTGTTGAAATATTTCCAGCAGTAATCGTGTTGAAGCACAGTGACGTTTGTGAAGCTATATGGGAATAATACAATCATATTACATTTATTATATTTATTATATACAACGATTATAAAATAAGGATATGAGATACTAACAGGTAGAAATTTCAGAATTTGGAGATCTGATAATGCCTACAGCATTAGGAGTTGTTGAAACATTTGGTTGGCAGTTTGTATTAACTGAAGCAGGACCTGTATAATTGTTGTAGAGATGGAACCAACAAAGGTATCTGTATGAATATAGTAATTGATTTTAAAAAACATGACATGTACTTTTAGTTAATAGTATATCTTACCTGATTTCGAAGGAGGGGCGAAAGCAGAAATTGTGTTTTTCCTGAGCAATGGATTCATTCCTATTACCGTATTCACAAAAATGGACCATGTTACAATCATATCATTAGGCTGTTGATTAGCTCATTATTTGTAACCATGTACACAGCATAAATATTATATAATGATAAAATGGACATACCGCTAATTAGCGGTGATAATATTGAATTCCTTTGTTTTGCCAAATTAACTGTTGTCGTGGCATCTTTTGGTGGTCTTCCCCTTGGTCTTGGAACAAAATCAACTGGAGAACTCGCTGTTGCTCTTGCTAAAAAAGAAATTGGAGCGGGTGTACTTGGAAAAGCTACGTCCAATAACATGAACAAATTAATTTAGTGTACCGTGAAACACAAATAGCTTCGTAAGTAGTATCTAACAATGTTGAAGTGGTTGTATAACATGAAACACTAACTTACCATTACTCAAGTCTGAAAGCGGCAGTCTTTGATGAGTTGTTTGTTGAGTCGTTGTAGAGTTAATATACGAACCTATTAATTAAAAATATGAAATGAATAAGGTAAATAAAAGGAACGAATGTAAAAAAAATCTGTTGACGGATTATGTTCAACGTTTTTTTTTTTTTTTTTTTTTTTTTTTTTTTTTCATTTATGTTTTCAATGTTAAAAAACATACACTAAATTAATGGTAATCAGAAGTAGACTTTGTTATTAACAATCAACATACCTGAAGGATTGGTTTTCAACGTTGTAGGTATGTTGGAAAAAGTCCGTTGACCGAGATTTGTAGTTACTGTATGACCTGAATGTTATTGATTATCTAACAATTTGAAAGCATATATGAAGAATAAATAATATATGATTATAGAATAGTTGTACCACTGAGACAACGGATGTTGAAGTGCACTTGAAATTGTTCTAACGTATTAACACGCATAAAAATAATAATCACATATCGTGTTCTTGTCATATGTAAAAAATCCTCCATTCTTCTTCGTTATAGTGAATACAACTTTATGGTGACAAGGTAGGCAACAACAAATAGATTTTGGGTTCAAGTCCTTGAAAGTATAACTATAGTTTGTTACCAGATACTTGTATACAACAAAAAAGTGAAAAACTACAGTTTGTAAGCTGTAACAAAAGCTAGCGTGTTGCCACTTGCCACCATAGTTTGAATACAACATTATGAAAATAATGTCTTTAAAGTAATTTAAACCATAATGAAGTTTATTGCATACCACTCGAGATGTCACGTTTTGGTGGTCTTCCTCTTGTTCTAGGAACAAAATTAACTGACGAAGTTGTTGTTGGTCTTGCTGAAAATGAATTTGTGGCGGGTATACGTGAAAGAGCTACATGAAACATTAATAGAAGAAATTAGTGTAGGCGTAACACAAGTAGTTACTAAAGTTGTATCTAACAAAGTTTAAGTTATTGTATAAGATGAAAATGTAAGTAACTATTAGTCACGTCCGAAAGCGTCAGACTTTGATCATTCGTTGGTCTAGTCCCTGTAGAGTGAATAGAGGAACCTATGAATTAAAACAACAAAATGAATAAGGTAAAGAAAAGGAAACAATGTAAAAAATTGTTTATTGAGAAATTATGTTTAGCGTTTTATTCATTCATGTTGCCGATGATACAAAGATACATAAAATGAATTGTAAAAAGAAGTAAACTTTCACATTAACAATCAACATACCTAAAGGACTTGTTTGTAACGTCGTAGGTGTATTGGGAAAACTCCATGGTGCTACATTTTCAGTTAGTGGATCATCTAATGAATGGAAAATTAAAGATTAATAACATGTTGTGAAAAACCAAGAAAATTTCATAAAAACTACAATATCTCGTCCACGTCTGCTTACAATTTAACAGTTCCTTCAAAGAAAGTCTTCTTTTAGTTGAAGGCGAATCACCCAAAATTGGCTATGGAACATTCTCTGATGAAACAAAAGAAGCAGATTGAAACGGTGTTGAATTGATAGTGGAGGTGGAAGTATTATGGTCTTGATGAAATTTCTTATTCGGGAGTTTTTTAGGAGATATGCGCTTTCTTGATTTTCTGGAAGTGTTTTCTTCATCCATGTTTATGTTCTAAAAATCGTTATTGAGTTTATTGATAAGTGCATAACATATTGGGTTACTATGGATTGGGATATTCAAAAGTAACCCAAACGATTTTTAGGAAACGATTGTTTTGCAAATATTACATTTAAGTTAGAGTTGTTTTGCAAATATTACATTTTAGGAAACGATTGTTCCCTTCATAAACACAAATTGATTTGCATTAAGTTAGTTCAATTTACAACTGATTCAACAATACGTTAGTAAAATTCAACATACCTAAACGATCGGTTGCTGATGTTGTGCGTTTATTCAAAGAAGAAAACGGAGCGACATTTACAGCGAGAGGATCAGCTGTAACACCCCCAAAATCATCACGTCAGCGGAAGACTTAAAATGTCAGCAGAAGACTTTTTGGGTGTTACTTAGAGGATCTTTATCACAATCATAGAAAACGACACAAAAGTGACGCTTTAAGGTTTAATTTATTCAAAATACCAAATATTCGAGACATCAAGATGTTTCATAATTTAAACAACATGTTTATTTGAAATGTGTCAAAACGTTTATTTAAGCCCATGCCGGGTTACAAGCCCACTCCGTGCCTTCAAGTTCCTTCTTGTTTAGTTACCTGAGATAAACACATGCTAAAAAAAAAAGTGTCAACACAAAGGTTGGTGAGTTCATAGAGTTTATAGTTTAAATTGTTAATTAGAAAAAGAGTGATTTTCCTTATCAATTTAATATAAATCAATCCGTTGGTTTGCCCTTCACCGGGTCAATATCAAAAATAGTAATTGGTTTATAAATCCATTTAACACGAGTTTCGAATCACAAGTTAAGAATGTATTGTAATCACATACAATCAATAAGTTTAAATCAATGTTCCTGTTATTGCCTTAAGCTCATGATACTCAACGATTAACAGCCAATCATAATCTCAAGTTATGACGGTAAGTAGTAGGCCCTCAAGATAGGTATTTGCCAATAACCTATAATAAGAACAATAAAGTGCGCCTGGTGTTTTCTCTAACAACCAAACGAGGATTGTCAATCACTAATAGTACTATCCACGTTTATTTACGTTCACCCTTCAAGTGATTAAGGTTCATGATCGAGGGACTTTCGGCAATAGTAACTTAAGCAAATAACATTGGCCTGACGGTATTTCAATACCCGGTATAAAAGACTTGTATTCGAGTTTTAAGCATGTATCTCCCCCACGGGAAAATAGTTATAAAATAGTTCAAAAGTAGGGGCCATGAACTCACCTTAGTAGCACAGTAATAGTGGTAGTAACATAATCTCAACGACGCAAGGCAACGGCTTCACACACAACCTCACTTCTAGGGGTGGGGTAAAAATCATAGTTGTGGATCGAGTTTGGACAATTGATCAACGTAGCCTGGTACACGAGCTTCCAAAGGTTCAAGAAAAGAAAACGAGGTACTCTTGGACCACTTCGACACTTCATACGATGGGCAAAAGGTTCGTCCCATTTCTTGTGTATCTCAACTCGAAAATATCTATATTGCTTGTTTGAGTGTGTGTGTCTAACTGAGGGCAGTAGGGGACGACTATTTAACATATTTGGAGCTTTGTGATCACAAGAGGTTGTGTGTAGTCGTGTAAACTTTGTATGGCACCTCAAATTGTACCCAATCGACTTGTAACATGATAAAGGAATGTGTAAGACGTTTCTGAAATTCCCCGACATTCTTACACGTTTAATTATGGGTTTTCAATGATTGGAGAGCTTGGGTGGTCGCTTAGAAGCTTGGTGACATGTTTTTGGAAATTTGGCAAAATGTGTTTCGTGGTTTACTTGGCCACTGTTTATGAAACTTTGAGACAAAAGGCGTTCTAGAATCCTTGCAATGTGGTAAATTAGAGGGTGTAATAATATCATGTGGTTGTTTGTGCAAATTGCGAGAAAACAAGGGTGTTTGTGTGCTTGGTCGACTGGCAGAAACAAAATAATAAGGGTGCGTTTTGGGCTTTAAGCCCTTTGGGCTTGTGTTTGGTTTCGGTCCAGCAGAAGAAAGAAAAGAAAATAGTATAAGGGTCCATTTGGTGTAGCTGATGGATTTAAGGGCCCAATGGGTCAACGGGGCCCACCTGGTGTGTTTTGAGAGTCGGGTTACGATCAAATAATATTAATGAGTGATCTCGGGAATTTTCGTAGGCTCCGGGAATATATAAATATTGTACCTTAAATATACGAAACATATATTATAAAAATATAAACGTTTAAAAATATATATTCGCGATAATTAGACTATCTAGGTTGTGTGTAAGCAACGTTTCTAAGCAAAAGATAAATCACAATGTCGTAGTGGTCCACATAATATGTCATGCATAAAAAAAATTTGTTCTCGTAAAAATGGTTAATCTATGTTATGGTAATGTGTTAATCGTAGGAAAATTTTTTACGGGATGTTATATTACCTACCCGTTAAACGGAATCCCGTCCCGGGATTCTAAGATAAGATAGCTGTAAAGGTGACTGGGAAAGGTGAACAAATAACATATTTATTATTAGCTTCCTAATTGTACTTTCCAACTTAACGTATCTACTACTACATTGGCTTTTTACTTGATGATAACCAATCCTAGTATGATTGTGAAAGAAAAACTTGGGGAAACTTTAGTCCAAAATTATAGTTGTTACTTGGCAGTATTATTTGTAATTTTTAAGGTGTAAACAGTATTTTACCACAGTGGTGTACAGTACCCAACTCTTATTCTCTTTAAATAACCCATTATTACACTCCTTTTTACCTAACTTTTCTTTCCCTTATCATTCTCGTCGACATGCCTCACTTCATCACTAATCTTGCAATCATGTATGCCATTGTTACTGCTATCTATCTAGTGTATGTTCCGAACGAAGATCGTGCTATGTTGGTTGGGATCTTAATGTTTCTTGCACCATTCGTGGTTCTAGCGATCTTCATTGACAAGTTTTGGAAGTGAGAAATAGTGTCGTAGTGTAGTGGTTGGAATGTTGAAATAAGGTTTGTTGTGTTTCCATGTAATTTCGAACGTATGAATGAAATTTTTTATTTCGCTTTATGCTGTCTTAGTTTATGTTAATTTCTTGCTTGTTTTTACCGCTTATGAATCGTTATATTTGAAATTAGAAGGTCATTATGTATCAAAAACATTGGTTGGTTTGATTGTAGTTAAGTTTTCAAAGGTGGTTTTTAATGAATTATAACCAAAACTATATATATGGAAGTTTGCTTGGCTTCGAATACTCATATAAATATGATTTTTGATTATAGTTGAGTGAAGCAATTGGGTTGAGTTTTGATGAAAAATTTGACCATCGAATGATCGATAAATTGAAAGAGATTCATCGCACTTGATTCTTAGGTATATGGTAACTTGAGATGCATAATAATATTGATAGGGTGCTAAGAAAGTGTCACGGACAATGGTTCGAAACTATAGGTCATGAGACGGTTAGGAGTAGTATTTAGATTTTTGGGCTTGAGCAATGTCGGGCTTAAGTTGGTGATTAAGTTCAATGGTGTGTTGGGTTATTGAAATCTCGAGGCCCAAACGTGTGTCGGCGCATAGAGGCAGTGGGTTAAAGCCCAAGTTAAGAGAGTGTTTTTGATTGTGAGTATGTTTTATTATTCTAAGAAATCTGAGGTTACGAGTTGGTCAGAGATCATATAATGTTTGAGAGTTTGGAAAGATTATGGAGGAGTTCACAATTTCTTAGAGATTGAGGGGTCAAATCATGTGAGAGTGTATTACTTATACGTGACGTGTTCATGATTCAAGTTATAGTGTTATGTGTTTAATGTTATCTGTTTCTTGCCACTTGTGTTGAAATGCGAAAGACGAGGTAAAAAATTTTTTTTCACCACGTATCCTAAAAATTTGTTGCTAGTTTAAATAGACACAGGTTTTTTTTTATTTTTTATTTTTATTATTTTTTTTTTTTGGAAATTTTTACCGTTTGAAAACAAACGGTCACATTTAATACAATAATTGAGAATTATTTTTCCAATTCTTTATAAATACCATTGGTACGTGTTGGGTTATCCACATACACACACACAAAACAATCAATGGCTTGCAAGTTATCACATACCGCTGAACAAATTCAACAATATATCAAAGCAGAAGCCGAAAATAGTGATGTGGATCGCAAAAATGCTATTTTGAGGGTCATCCTGGAGTTGGAGGTGGCGAAACAATTGAAACAACGGCTTAGAGAACGCTATGCAAAGTGCACAGATATATCGGATGATCGGAAACATGTGATCGATACTTTCTTGTATGACGGATATCGTAAGGATGCGGCTATTATTGAATCGTTATGGGTTTGTGTTCATCAGATAGAGGACCATAGTTCCAACAAGATCCGTTGGAGTTTTAAAGAGAATGTTGAAGCTGCTAGGATTGAACAACAACAGCAACAGCAGCAACAGCAACAGCAACAGCAACAGCAACAACAGCAACAGCAACAACAGCAACAGCAACAGCAACACCAACAACAACAACAACAACCAAATCCACTACCACCACCACAACAACCACAACAGCAATCACTTCAATAAGGTGCATCGAGTTCTTCTGCACCAAGAGTGGTTGTGCAACAACAACAATTGCCTCATCTGGATCAATTCCAGCCAAGTTTTGAGGAAAATGTGGCGGTCGATGATGGTGGTTGGACTTCTGACATGGAGCGGGAGTTGAGTAGGTTGGAGGCTCAAATAGAAGAAGAGAGGTTGGCAAGCTTCGACCCTTATGATGATGGATATGATTCTAACAATTCTCAGACTTGGGATCACCCAGACTACCGCTGAAGTGTGATGTTTAATTTAGCTTTGTTTGTAATGTTTTTATGTATTTCCGTTCAGTCTGCTTTTTAATAATATGGTGTTTGAATAAAATTCCTAGTGATCATACTTTGGGTGAGAATTTATTTTGTTACGTTTAGATAAATTAATAGTTACAAAAATCTGTGCGGGTAATCTACCCGTTAAACAAAAGAGTTTTGTTGATATAGGTTTTTACAAAGGAAGAGGGTAGAGAAAATTTCTTGAATTATCAGTTTTTGTGGATAGAAATTTAGTTTGGGGAGAAGTGAGTGCACATGGTATTTTTATTAGCTGGGAGGATCAATCGTTTAGTGACGTCAAGGTTTACCTAATGATCTTGGTAACGTTAGCATTATCGATGTTAGTCATATCGTTGTGTATCAATATTCGTGGTTTCATATGCCTGTTAACTCAGAAGTAATTAAACCTATTTCGTTATTTACATAGAGAAGCGTCCCAAACTATGTAACTAAGGAAATATAAACTTATGGTTCAATGATTTACAATTTCTTGATTTGAACAAAAGGGCGTCCCAATCCATTCAAATTAAGACGTTGTAAATCATTTTAAGATTTTAACTATTTGACAAAATAATTTATGCGCGGATTTCCCGAGAGTACGAAAAGAGTATGTCGTAAGCATCTATAAAGATGAAAGCGAGACAATTTAAAGAGGATTTGCACAGTTCTCAAAATAGTTGGAGCATATAAATATATTAATATACTAAAGTGTAGTTGTACCATAAACTATTTAAAAGTCACATAATAGTCTAGTGGATGGAAATATGAAGACACGGTATTTGTAATAATCCCGATTAGTAAATGTAAGTCATTAGCATAATCATAACATGTTAACATATATAAGAAATCATGTAAAAGTAATGTCTCTACTAGATGTTGGAATGTAGGCACGGAGGGCATGAAGTGGTATTTTGTAAAAATGGTTCAGTTAAAGTGTGGTTATAGTCCAATGTTTAAAAACATCTGGTTCTCTATAACCGTGGCTCTGAATACCAATCTGTAACACCCCCAAAATCATCACGTCAGCGGAAGACTTAAAATGTCAGCAGAAGACTTTTTGGGTGTTACTTAGAGGATCTTTATCACAATCATAGAAAACGACACAAAAGTGACGCTTTAAGGTTTAATTTATTCAAAATACCAAATATTCGAGACATCAAGATGTTTCATAATTTAAACAACATGTTTATTTGAAATGTGTCAAAACGTTTATTTAAGCCCATGCCGGGTTACAAGCCCACTCCGTGCCTTCAAGTTCCTTCTTGTTTAGTTACCTGAGATAAACACATGCTAAAAAAAAAGTGTCAACACAAAGGTTGGTGAGTTCATAGAGTTTATAGTTTAAATTGTTAATTAGAAAAAGAGTGATTTTCCTTATCAATTTAATATAAATCAATCCGTTGGTTTGCCCTTCACCGGGTCAATATCAAAAATAGTAATTGGTTTATAAATCCATTTAACACGAGTTTCAAATCACAAGTTAAGAATGTATTGTAATCACATACAATCAATAAGTTTAAATCAATGTTCCTGTTATTGCCTTAAGCTCATGATACTCAACGATTAACAGCCAATCATAATCTCAAGTTATGACGGTAAGTAGTAGGCCCTCAAGATAGGTATTTGCCAATAACCTATAATAAGAACAATAAAGTGCGCCTGGTGTTTTCTCTAACAACCAAACGAGGATTGTCAATCACTAATAGTACTATCCACGTTTATTTACGTTCACCCTTCAAGTGATTAAGGTTCATGATCGAGGGACTTTCGGCAATAGTAACTTAAGCAAATAACATTGGCCTGATGGTATTTCAATACCCGGTATAAAAGACTTGTATTCGAGTTTTAAGCATGTATCTCCCCCACGGGAAAATAGTTATAAAATAGTTCAAAAGTAGGGGCCATGAACTCACCTTAGTAGCACAGTAATCGTGGTAGTAACATAATCTCAATGACGCAAGGCAACGGCTTCACACACAACCTCACTTCTAGGGGTGGGGTAAAAATCATAGTTGTGGATCGAGTTTGGACAATTGATCAACGTAGCCTGGTACACGAGCTTCCAAAGGTTCAAGAAAAGCAAACGAGGTACTCTTGGATCACTTCGACACTTCGTACGATGGGCAAAAGGTTCGTCCAATTTCTTGTGTATCTCAACTCGAAAATATCTATATTGCTTGTTTGAGTGTGTGTGTCTAACTGAGGGCAGTAGGGGACGACTATTTAACATATTTGGAGCTTTGTGATCACAAGAGGTTGTGTGTAGTCGTGTAAACTTTGTATGGCACCTCAAATTGTACCCAATCGACTTGTAACATGATAAAGGAATGTGTAAGACGTTTCTGAAATTCCCTGACATTCTTACACATTTAATTATGGGTTTTCAATGATTGGAGAGCTTGGGTGGTCGCTTAGAAGCTTGGTGACACGTTTTTGGAAATTTGGCAAAATGTGTTTCGTGGTTTACTTGGCCACTGTTTCGTATAGCAAATGTTTATGAAACTTTGAGACAAAAGGCGTTCTAGAATCCTTGCAATGTGGTAAATTAGAGGGTGTAATAATATTATGTGGTTGTTTGTGCAAATTGCGAGAAAACAAGGGTGTTTGTGTGCTTGGTCGACTGGCAGAAACAAAATAATAAGGGTGCGTTTTGGGCTTTAAGCCCTTTGGGCTTGTGTTTGGTTTCGGTCCAGCAGAAGAAAGAAAAGAAAATAGTATAAGGGTCCGTTTGGTGTAGCTGATGGATTTAAGGGCCCAATGGGTCAACGGGGCCCACCTGGTGTGTTTTGAGAGTCGGGTTACGATCAAATAATATTAATGAGTGATCTCGGGAATTTTCGTAGGCTCCGGGAATATATAAATATTGTACCTTAAATATACGAAACGTATATTATAAAAATATAAACGTTTAAAAATATATATTCGCGATAATTAGACTATCTAGGTTGTGTGTAAGCAACGTTTCTAAGCAAAAGATAAATCACAATGTCGTAGTGGTCCACATAATATGTCATGCATAAAAAAATTTTGTTCTCGTAAAAATGGTTAATCTATGTTATGGTAATGTGTTAATCGTAGGAAAATTTTTTACGGGGTGTTATATCAGCTAATACATGGAAGTAAAAAAAATTACAAACCATATGTTAAAAAGGCAAGCAGACATTTTAATTATTGAGACACACTTACAATTCAGTGGTTCAGTCAAGGAAACTCTTCGATTATATGAAGGTGAATCTACCAACATAGGTTGTGCAACATTTTCGCTTGAAACCAAAGAATCATTCAAATTTTTTGTATCATTGATGAATGTGGATGAACTTTGGTAAAGATCATATTTTTTAGTATTTCGTTTTTGAGTTGTGTGATTTCTAGAATCGTTTGGAGTATCCATGAGTTGTATTGAGGATTGTCGTGTTTTTGGACACTGCTTATGAACATATTTATAGCAATGAAAGGTAATGTAAAAACGGAAATGATATATATTATTAAACACTATGATATGTTATAATGATATTTATTAAGATTGATATGAAATTAATTCTTCAATCTAAAAATTATTTTTGGAGTTATTTTTGGAGGAGGTTACAGATCTTAAGCGCATATCAAACAGTACTCAAGAAGCAATTTTGTGTGTTCAATAATAGAAAAGAGTTATGCGCCAACAATAGCGGTAATCTCATGACATATAAATTAATTATTGAAAGAAATATTTATTGAAGAAACAACTTTAACATAAAACGCATAATACAAAACTAAGTATGATAAACACATTCATCATACTCTTATTCAGGACATATAAATTAATTATTCATAGTAATCTTAAAGTTAATATAATTTCTCGATAACAAATTCATCATCAACATTCACATCATCATATTCAAGAATATGATTATGGTATAGACAATCTTTGTTAACACATATCCATTCATCGTTATCATCATTCACGAATGCTTCATCATCAACTATTTTATTGAATATCAATGTGTCATCGTGATGATTATGGTATAAACATTCTTTGTTTACACATGTCCATTCATCATTATCGGCATCAGAATCCTGGAAATAATGTAATATAAGTAAAATGACATAAGTGTTTGTTAATATTTCTATAAAAACTGATGAAACACGTACCATTTCATCATTTGATAAGATTAGTACGGATGGGTCTTGGATCTAAAAATCATTTGGCGATGGTTTATCAAGTTCTTGCTGCTAAAAATCAAAGACATAAATGTTATAAGGGTGAATTTAGCGTATTCATAGACAATTATGGTATTAGAATAAACAGAAGTAGATAAAGTATATAGAAAAATGTTTGTTTACTTTTGATGGCTTCTGCTGTTCATGGTCCATTTTAACATCATCCAACATTGGATGAAAGACACACAACTGAGTCATATTATGTTCCTTTGACAATAGAGATAATACTCTTACTCTGCAAAAGAATTGTAAAGAATAGGATATGGAAGATGAAAGTGATAATATCTTCATATGCAATGCCTTTTTATAGATAAAAGATTAGGTTAAAATGCATGGAAATGATTACATTAAGGAAATAGTTTGAAAAATTAAAGTATTCAAACAAATGCATGGAAATGATTTGCATATAATGTTATTGGAAATGATTTCATATAATGTTTAAGCAGATGTTGGTTTGCAAGATAAATATGTGATGAATAATAACTATAAATACAATGCATATAAATAATATACAGTCAAACAAAGTGCAACAACTTTATTTGACTTAAAAGATACGATAAATGTTTCACATAGAGCATATAACACTAAACTCTTTGACGTTGAAGGACTTCTTTATCTACAAATGCATCACATTTCATATATGGAAACGGTATGTATCTTTGACATTAATGTGTCTAAATATTCTATTATATTACTACTATACTCTATTACTAATTACTAAAAAAAATTATATGTTACATGTATTATGAAAGGAAATGATTTCATTTGCACTTCTTTCCTGGTTATTTTGAATAAAATGTTGCTTTATATTAATTCTTTGTCATTATACTTGATCATAAGTTCTGGTCTTTAGTTTTTAAGTTTTTTCCAACAGGTATTAGTTGTGATTCTTTAAAGAATTTCGATATACTCCTATACTTGTAATACTTGTTGACGATTTACACGTTTGTGGTTTATTAAATAGAATGAGCACACAATTTTTGGTTGAGGTGAACCAACGCAACATTCAAACACTACAGGTATTTTCTAACAAAAATACTAATGATACTTGTTGCGTTTATTTTGACCATGGTTTATCATAGAACTCAAAATGAATATACGGACTACGTTGGTGATTTTTAGGTTCTACCAAAAATTTTTACGGAACGACTATACCCTGTCAATCCATGGATTTACTTAATCCATAATCGAGGAACTAAACATAAGGTCTACATATAGAAGGTCGCTGGGAAGCATTTGAAGTTGTATTCTGATGAGTGGCGCGGTTTTCTAAGTGACAGTAGATACACGAACGTGGCCACTTTCCATTTCATTCGTGAAGAAGAGGATTGTTACTACGTAACAGCGTACGACAATGCCGGATATGAATGCAATGGATAGAACCTCGCTGAGGTAGGATACAGACAACAGAGATGCTTGGTTACGTTGGGGCATCTTCAAGATTCGCCGGTAAGCCCGATCATTAATCATTACATGCTATAACCTTGATGGAAATCATATATATTCTGATTATTACTCGATATTTTTTTAAAAATATTTTTGTTATTCAGCTCTTTCCTGTCCAATTCCTAACCAACACCGCGAATGACCAATTCCGCGTTCTTGTGAGTGGTGTGGTGGTAGGAACTGTGACTCACCATCTTATTAATCAACCGGCTGAAAACATACATGGGCATATGTTTGGAGGACAGGGATGGCATGCATTGGTTGAAGTTGAACACCTCCTAAATGGCACGAGATTGGTTTTCACAAATCTTCTCAACAATTCTGTTTCAATGATGCAATTTGATGCGTCTGGTTTAGAGTTGCGTTCTGAAATCGCTGAACGTTTGTTTCTGAATGAGGATAATCCGTTTATGAGAAACCCAATTGACAAAGGTATGTTAATTAAAGTGTATGCCTAATGTATGTATTTTATTTAAAATGAATATTATTTGCTTCGCCTTAATTATTTATTTATTTATTTATTTATTTTTTAATGATAATCATGTGGATGAAAGAATGCAACACATGTGTCAATGGGAAGGCCACAGAGAGCACGATAATGAGAAGGATTGTTTTTACTCTCCAATTCTGGCCTATGTGATAATCAGATGTCGGTTGGTAAGCAACTCCTATATATATAGATAGATTTCATTGATATGTATTTGAGTGATGTTATGAAATACTTTATGACATGAAGATAGTTATTTTGGTTATAATACATGTTTTGTTAATGCAGACCATACCACATGAGTTTGTGAAGCCAAAGAAGATGTTCCAGTACCATAATGCACTTTTGCAACACGATGGACAAGAATTCTATGTCGAGTTAGAACTTGTGAAACACTCTGATAGACCTAACAGCAAGAACCATGTGAACATAAAAGCTAGATGGAATCACATTGTTACAATGTGCGATTGGGATGATAACAAAATGGTTCGCTTCAAGCTTGTTGGCATTGTTAAAGATGTCCAAAAAAATGCCTCTGATAAGGATCCAGTGTTCATTCCTGTGTTTCACATGTGCTAAGACATCTTCGGTTCAGGTTCTTAATTTGTTTTGGTAACTACTATATGGCTTCCTTATGACTCCAGTAAACGTGGGGTATCTAATGAATGACTTATGTCGACCATTGTGGTCAGAATTGATTATCATTTGTGTTTTCAACTGCTTATGTTTTAATTTTTGTGTTTGACTGTTTATCAGTTGCAAACTTTGTGGACCGTTGTGGTTAGAAGGTCCGATAAAAAGTATCTTATGTTATGTTCAAATCCGGGTATTTATATATGACAATTAAGTGGGTGAAAATCAGATAATCGCCCCTTAATTGGTGTACTCAAGAAAATGTATATAGATTTGCTTATGCAATATGATAACGTAATAATTAGATAACAAATGTATGACGTGTGTGGCAATTTTGCTTATTAAATCATCAGAATTATAATAAGTCTGAATTAGCAAATCTTTTTAAAACGATTATTCAAAACTTATAGTCATATCAAATCGTCTTAATCCAAACACTCAAAACCGGTTATTTGCTGTATGAAAATAGAATAGTTAGAAAAGCATATCTAATTAGCAATCCCAACCACGTCCTAACTATCAAGTACATATAAATGCGATGCCAAATGAAAGCAATGCAGGCGCCTTAATTGGTAGTTTAGATTGAACAAATGGTATTAGTCGATCCGTACGTTTATGTAAACGACACAATTAAGGTGAGCGTGAGTCGGACCAAATATTAAAAACTACTGCTAAAAGGTGAGCGTGAGTTGGAAGTCTGTCCAAAGTAAACTTTTTGTATGGAACCTAAAATCGTTTCATTCAAAGAAATAGATTTTTACTGTAACACGATTGTTTTTGTAATCAAAAGTAACCATTGACTTTTAATCAAATGTAAAACATGGACCAAAGCATATGGCATCACCCCGTTTCGGACCAGACCCATTAGACTTATTACCTAAGCCGCCCAATCACCCATCTTGCACCTCTACTCCAAGTATTTTAATTCAAAACATTAAATTAATGAAACATGTAATGGGCCAATGTAGCATGTGTTCTTAGATAGTGCATTATACTGCTAATATGTTTAAGCATGTAGGTAAAGCATGAGAGAAATGCTTACATGTGGAGATTCACCAATGCTTATAGTTTCTCTCAGTGCCAATGCACGAGCTCCCAATGGGCGAGGTTTGATTTCAGGAGGTGGTGCAAGTTTAAGTTAGATGATGTATTCGAGTATTTGAGTTTGAATAGATGGACATATTTACTCTGATTGCTATATAGTCCATTAACATTTTAATTTCATTCATTATGCACTTGATCGATTGTGACTATATACTTTAATAGATGGCCATATGTAGTAAAAGAGTATTAAGGCTTTATCATAACGACACTGCTTGGGCTTCAAAAGATAGTTTTATGCAGCTTCATATTCCTTAAATGAACTGACCAATTATGGAGTTGCATATACGTTCAAGTTCTTTCTTCTTGTCCTCTATCACATTGAATTCTGCTACCTTATTCACATCAAGCCAATTCATTGCCGCCTCAACCACATCATCCATCTTCTTCAAATCTTCCAGAAATAGCTTGCGCCTGATGTTGCCATCCATCAATTTTGTTTTTGTGGCATAAATGTAATCTTCCAACGCATTATAGGCACCTACCTTCTTTATGTATTGTTGATTGTCGAGTTTGTATCTTTCTGAATCTTCCAACATCTTTTCTATTTCATCCTTTGTAAGTCTTCCCTTGTCATTTGTGATTGTGATGTTGTTCTTCTGACGGGTTGTTGGTTCTTCAGCGGAAACTTTCAAAATACCATCAGCATCAATGTCAAATTGAATCCTTGCTTTTGTAACACCCCTGGGGGCAAGAGGGATATCGGAAAGCCTAAACAACATATGTGATGAAGTTGGCCTATTTTTAAACGAAAATTAAAACGTAGAGGCATTGTATCTAAAGTTTGAAGTGGTTTATCATATATCTGAATGGAATTACAAAAAAGAAATTAAGTATAGATGAAAGACAAATGAGATAATGAACTTTCATAATTCCTTCAATATATTCCCAAAAATGTAAAAGTAAACATTGTTGCTAACAAATTTTATACAAAAAAAATCTTTCTAAAAGTATATCTAAAAGTATATATTAATCTGTAAAAGTACACATTGTTGTTGTATAAACAACCTTTTTACAAAAAACTTTATACTGAAAACCTATGTTGGTACAACTCTTTTAACGTAATCATAATTTCACCCGCCCATGTACTTGTCCAAACACGTAACTTTGATTAACCTGCACACAAAAAAAAACCAAGGAAAGCATGGCCACTGAACATAAAAAGTGAGATGTACCTGCAGATTACATTAAAATTACCAATTGAACACCTAAAAAATAAATAAGAAAAAAACACTTGTATATCTGTGAGAAATGTATCCACAGTTATACAACATAAAAATAAGAAATATCCAAATAAGTGTATTACACATTCATAATGAATGTGTAACACAAGTCATAATTATACTCTCATAATAATGTTTCGGACCAAAATGCAAAGTGCAAGTGATTGGGACTCCCCAACCACAAATAGTCAACAAAACTTGTCCAAAAAGATTTATTCAAACCGAAAATAAAACAGTCTATCATTTGGTAATGCAACAGACATCAACACTTCAACGGAAGCCTATTGTTTATGGTTCCTTTTCCAACTTGATGTCGAGAAGTGCCTTTTTACCATTCGAAGACATGCTTCCATCTGCTTCATCGTCTGCTGCTCGCTTGTTCTTAACACCGGATTTGTCTGCATTTATAGGGGTGGTGTTGTCATCCGTCTGCGATTCCAAATCCTTGACAATACGAAACACATAGTTAGTTTACCATACTATTAGCACCATTTGTAAAAATGGTTACATTTTTTAAGTAACTAATCTTACGAATGGTGTCACAACTGGTACAGTGGCACTTGTAGCTTCGCTATCCGGCTGCTGAAACAAATAAATTAATATGTAAGTTGGGCTCCTGAAAATAGCTTATAATAACGAAAACTAATGTAATGACTAATGATTTGATTAGTTATTACCTTGACTGGTGTTTCAGATGCGTGCAGCGATTCAATAATTTTCGGATCCGCAGACATACGCAATACATTAAACACAGGCAACAACTTTGTAGCATTGAATTTATCCATGAAGACCTTAAAGACAAACTTGGTACCAATAACTTTTGTAATCTCAGGCGGCACAAATTCGCTATCAGTCTATAACAAATGAAATAATTATAATGTATTATTTTATGTAAAACTTTATTTAATTTTAGGACAAAATAAAAAATAAATAAAATAAAATAAATTAGTATAAGCTTGTGAATGTACCTTCCCGTATTTGTCACACAGCTGGTATGCGGATCTATCAGCAATGGCTTGTACCTCATCGTTAAAGTGGGACAAAAAGCATGTCCCAGTTGAATCTTGAACGCGTATCTTAAGACGGAACCTAAACATAAAAATATATTAGGTCGTACATTTACGTTTAATTTATAATAAAATTTACAATTTTTAATTGCAAGGTAACGTAATACTCACTGTGTTTTGAGACTCGAAACAACAACCAAGCATTTACTGCAATACCATTCTGTTGGCCCACCAAACTATTTTCCCGTGGTTTCGGATTCTACATCCACTAT
>JARVZY010003642.1:0-26959 GCA_030686995.1 Artemisia argyi | reverse complement strand
AAAATCACGTGTGATATTTAGAATATCACTTGTGATTTTCATGTTACAAAATATTAGTTGAAAATCACTTGTGATATTCGGAATATCACTTGTAATATTTAGAATATCACTTGTGATTTTCTGAATATCACTTGTGAATTTCATGTTACAGAACAATTGTTGAAAATCATTTGTGATATTCAGAGTGATATTCAAAATATCACTTTTGAAAAAAAGTGAATTAAAAAAAGCGTAAAATCACTTGTAATATTCTGAATATCACTTGTGTTTTATATTCAGAATATCACTTTTGATATTCAGAATATCACTTGCGATATTCTGAATATCACTTGCGATTTTCATGTCACAGAACATTTGTTGAAAGTCACTTGTGATATTTAGAATATCACTTGCGATATTCAGATATCACTTGCAATATTTTGAATATCACTTGCGATATTCTGAATATCACTTGTAATTTTCATGTTACAGAATGTTAAAAATCACTTGTGATATTCAGAATATCGCGAGTGATATTCTGAATATCACTCACGATATTCTGAATATCACAAGTGATATTCTGATAATCACAGTATATCACTTGTGATATTCAGAAAGGTATGAAAACGTCTGGAAACATTTAAAAACGGTCGAAAACGTATGAAAACACACGAAAACATATGAAAATGGACGAAAACGTATACAAACGAACGAAACGTATAAAAATGGATGAAAACGGATGAAAACGTATCGGTCGTAAAACGTATAAAAACGGATGAAAATAGACAAAAAAGTAAGAAAATGGACGAATATGTATGAAGACGGACGAAAACGTATGAAAACTTGCGAAAACGTAAGAAAACAGACGAATATGTATGAAAACGGACGAAAACGTAAGAAAACGTATGAAAATAGATGAATATTTATGAAAACGGACGAATATGTCTAAAAACGGATGAAAATGTTAGAAAGTGAAAAAACGTGAATTAAATTAAAAAAAAATACTCGTAAATTTAAAATAAAAAGGTGTATTTTCTTTTAAAAGAAAGAAAAAAAAAGTGAAATTTAAAAAAAAAAAAAAAAAAAAAAAAAAAAAGGCATGAAAACAAAAAAAACGTGATTTTTTTTTTAAATAATAGAAAAAAAATAGACAAAAAGAAGGAAAAAATGCAAGAAAAAAAAATGTAAATAGGAAGGGAAAAAAAGACAAAAAAAGAAAAAAAGAAAAATAAAAGTGAATAAAAAGAAAGACAAAAGGACAATAAAAAAACATAGACTTAGGTTGTTTATTAAATCTTAGGTTAATCCCCACTATTAGATCAAACTAGATGAATGATGAGAATTCGTCCCTCAATTTGTAACAAAAACTTAATATGTAAAATAACTGACCTCACTCACCTCCTATTGTCACATGTCATGAGTTTGTTATGTTTTACCCATTCTAGTTTAAGAGACTATTTTACGTGAACCTACCATTTGGTTTATTGATTTTATTTTCGAGTGTTTAGAAAAATTAAATATTACTTGGCTACGGTAGTAACTAAAATAGCTCAAGAATAAATTTAGTTACTAAAATTAATTCATTTTAACAAGTACACGTCTAAGTTATACCATTAAACCTTTTTCTTTCATAAAAATTCCATTATATTTTTCTTCAGTAACTTTTATTTATTTTATATGCTTTATGTTGTGAAAAAATATTAGATTTTAATATCTTTTTTGTGTAAATATTCTCTTTCCCACTATCTCCAACTTTAAGCAAACTTCGCATTTCCTGTTGACATGTGATATCCACGCCCTCCTTATTTGGTTATCCAAGCCCTCCCTAAATAAATAGGGTGTACTTGTTTGTTTTGTTTTTTTTTTTTTTTTTGACTTTTCCCTTTTTTGTCGGTTTTTTTTTTTTTTCCTTTTTTTAATAGAAAGGAGTATGCATGTATAATAATGTATTATATACGTATAATGTTTGGTATACTTGTGTTTAATAATGTTTTGTATATGTATAATGTTTTGTATAATAACACGTTAAATATTACCACATTAAATAACCGCAACAACGTATATGTATAATGTTTTGTATAATAGCACGTTAAATATTACCACATTAAATAACTGCAACAACAACTGTTATTATTAAATTAAACGACGACGTTATACATATTATTTAAAAAAAAAAAAAAAAACATCTACGACATATGAAGATTATTCATTTCATTTAAAAGATCATGGAGCCTTGCACCCGACTGACAAGCGTGATCCTCAGGATTCCTTGCCAATTCTAACTCCATCTCCAGCGTCTTTATTCTTGTCTTCAACAACTTGTTCTCATTATCTTTAGCAACGCAGTTTGAGCACTGCGTTGAAGAAGAGGCTGTTGAAAAAGAGGCTTGATTAAAATACTCTTCTTCAAATTCATCTTTCCACCTGAAGTATCGACACCCATAGTCTTTTGTACCTGACTGTTACATGTTAAGAAAATAATAAGAAATGTATTTTTAACAAACAAATTATTTACATAACTAAGCAAACGTATAATTATTTACCACTGAAAGAGGACATGCATAAAACGGTCGTCCACGACTACCATCTTGCCAGAATTTCCGTTCTATAATAAATCCTCTATCACATCGACACCAGAAAGGATTTCTTCGGCCCACCTGACAAAAGAATTTGCATAATCAATCAATAATGTTATTTACTAATTTAAATAAATATTTAATCATTTACTATATAATACAAACAGTTATTCACAACATAAATCAATAAATATTTACAATGTTTTACAAATACAAAAATTACATTTTTACAAATACAAATAACTTTTACATATGATTCACTATGTTTTGTCGGTATCTCTATTATTTACAACATAAATCAGTAATCATTTACAATGGTTTTGTCGGTATAATTATTTACAACATAAATCAATGATTCATTAGTCAATGTTGACACAAAGTTTCTCATTCGGCTGCAACTGGCACTCTGAAAAACCTCCATTGTGGGTGGATATGGGGTAGTGGAGAATCTCTGTCTAGCGTCAGTAAAATGTAGTGAGCATCCACACGAGCAATCACAAGGGGGTCGGTTCCATGTGATAAGTTTGGCCTGGTAAAAAGATAAAACATGTGTTCCAACCTTGCTGGGATATAAATACAATAGGTCGGTGAATTATTGAAGCGATAACCAGCCCCGTGATTGGCAACAGCATCCAGCGATCGATAGGTGCACCTCCATTGAACCAGTCTATTGTATACCAAAGTAGGTCAAAGTCATGTTGCAGCCACATATCTATGTAAGTTTGCCTATGATAATCTAACTCTTGCAATAACATACGTCTGACTTCGACTCACCTATTTTCGTTTTGAGTAAGACTGTGGGCAACGCACCGAAACCCGCAATTTCCATCACCCAGCACATTATGTATACTTATTACGTGTGGACGGAAAATATGTGGAATATGCTCAATAAAATCATTGCTCACACTATCTCCAGCATAAAATCTATGGCGTAGACTTTCACCCGTGTAAGAACTATGTCTTGGAGGTTCTTTCCGCAAGTTCAGGACTTTTGTAGATCTTGAATTTGTACTTCTTTGGTGATTTACGATTGCCCTTTTTGTCCTTTGCGCTCGGACGTCCACTGGTATTTTTTGAATAGCTGGTTCACGTGCGGGTATCATACAAGTCTATTATTGAATAGGCTCACAAAGAACACATAATTATCAAGCTTTCTGCATAGATTACATGATATTGTAATTCGACGCATGTGATTTTACGGTTGGAATTTTAACACCCACAAAAAGGGTGTTTGTTTAAGCTTATTTTCTGGCTTTACGAGCTTATAGTTCATAAGCTCAGTTTTTTCTGCTTATTTTGAAAATTTTTGTCGGTTACATAAGCTTATTGTGTCATAAGAAGTTGATGTGAGCCCACAAGTTTCAAAATTAGCCACCAAAATGGGCTTCTGAAACATAAGCCGGAATCACATATGCTAAAAATAAGCATTAACAAACACTGCAAAATAAAACAAAGCAAAAAGAATTCACTAATAGAATGTCGAGTGAGATTGTTTTGCAATTTTGTTATTTGTTTAGTTTCGTGATTGGCCTATTGAATACTGGTGAGTTCATATTTTGATGAGATTAACACAAATCATCTATTGTAACTTATTAGGTTTTCGGTTTCGAGCTTTTTGAGTCTCAGAATACCGAAGATGATATGGTTAAATTTGTGGTACTGACAATTGACTACTTGGCTCAGTATCATCATAAGAGGCCGGCTGTCACATACACAAATAATCAGATCGAAAAACTTTGTCATCTGAGTGGTTCAAAGCAAGCGGCAGCACACACCTCGCGATTCGTGACGACACAATGTGTGGCATTTTGAAAAATTGTTTTGTCATTTTTCATTATGCGAATTAACCTGTGCATCATCTTTGTGACAATATGTAGAGCAACATTCTTTTTCTTGTACACTATAGGGTTATGATTTAATTAGTTGTAGTTAATGATGAATTATCAGAAAACTAAAATGTTGGTTATAGATGTCTTGGTATGTCAGAAAACTAAAAATCTGTATATAATGTCCATCAAACTCGAACATATTTGCTAAAGTTGTGAGACTGAAAATCTTCGATATGAAATCACTTTACTCAAATCAAGCGAATATAACATGACTCTTGTTCCTATAAACTCGACATTCAGTTATGCATATCTAAAATGATACAATTATCGCGTGCACGCACACACACACATTGTACATGCAACTGTATTTGAGATAACGCACAGTATGATTCAAGGTCCGCAATCTTTTACATTTAATATGAACTCAACTGTCTCGACCACCAGAGGAACCAGAAAAAAGTTGGTACTGAACACTTCACTATAAAATCCCTCCATTTGTCATACATAACTTAGTGCACATACATTAAAAAAGATCAACAAACTCAAATCCTAAATAACAACAAAAATGAGGTACAAGACTGTTGACAGGGAACAAGAGACTCAAAACACCAAAGCTCGGAGAGGCGGACTATCGCACTCTTCACTGAGTCTGTTAGTCTCTCAATTTGATGAACTAACAATTTCCCGCACCAAAAAAAAAAAAAAAAAAAAAAAAAAAAAAAAAAAAGTCTTCATAATTCTCATTCCCAAATGTCTCATCCATTTATACCGCACTCATTATATCCATATCTGTTCCTTGCGGAACTCTCTTACTATCACAGGAACACTTGTTGGAGGTATCTACAGAAATGAATATAACACCAATGTTATCAACTTATCTACCATACATAAACCAAATACCAACTTTAAAAAAAATAAAAAAAAAAAAAAAAAAAAAAAAAAAAAATTAAATTAAAAAAAAAAAAAAAAAAAAAAAAAAAAAAAAAAAAAAAAAAAAAAAAAAAAAAAATCTGGAACTTTAAGACTAAACCAAATATAGCTGGGAACATTTTCCAATCCTGATTCAGTTTTCTAGTTTTCTCTGTCCAGACCTAATTTTGCCCAGCCCAACATAATAAGAAAACTAACCATGCCATAATCTGTTATAATCATTGACACATAGTCTGAAGGTGTTGCATCGTACCTGTTTCATTGGGACAAAATATATAAGCTCAACCAGCTGACATTTTAGAGGAAAACTCAAGTTCAGTAACTGAATCACGCTTACGTTAAATTAAGAAGCTGCAGATTTTCATTATCTGCAATATCCTTCAAATAATTTATTTCCTCCCTCCCATGAACTTTAGAAATAGCATCTGGGTCCCCTGCAGTTTCATGTTACATGCATACATTACATACATCACATTCATTACATCCACGCACGCGCGGGCGCGGCACACGCGCAGACAGAGACACACAAACACGCAGACGCAGGTGTGCGCGCGCATGCACACAGATTATTGATTAATATTCCTAAAAGAAGTAATGCACAAACAAGTCAAGAAACATACCAAGTTCATTACAGCAAATTGAATCTAGCTGCACTCTTTCATGAAACTTGTAGGCTTCACAGCATACTATAACTGGAATTCCACACGCGTTAGCGACCATAGCAACGCACGCAGTCCCGACTCTCGAGTAAACTGTTCCATTTGCTAACACAGATGAAGCACCCAGAAAAACCCGAGTAACTTCATGCATGACGTAAGAAACTGCGTTTATGTTAACATAAGTGCAGCTGATACCCTTTCCCACAAGCCTTCGAAGTAATAACCGACCTTCCAGTTTAGGGCGTGAATCTACTATCACGACACGGAACTGTTTGTTAAGCTCATGGGCATGCAATAAGATCATCTCGACTGCAGAAGAGGATCCATATGTAAGAAGAACGTCCCCATCCCTGACTTTTGTCACAGCATGTCTTACTATCACCTTGTCTGCTAAAATTATTTTTTCATTTATGAAATGATTGATTTCTGACAAAAGATTTGCTTTCGCTTCAGACTCAGAAAGAGTTAATGGTAGATTGGCTATTCGGGTTTTAACAAACTTGATTGCATTCCCCATGCTAATTGAAAGGGGCCGGCATTCAATCAAAAATGAAACGTAGCTATTTATTCTTGCAGTTAAGTCCCTGTTAAGAGCCTTCTCAGGTGGTGTTGAGTACTCCATAATGGATTCTTGAAATGCTTGAAGCATTGCAATACAACGAGCATTTCCGCCTGATATATCACCAGCCAAATATCTTAATCCAACCTGATTAACAAAATTCTTAACACAGTTAGTCATATCAGGTGGGTTTAATCAAAGATAGTTAATAATATGTTGTCCTAGGGCTTCAAACAATTCAAGCTAAGCCATGATAAGGCTCAAGGAGGCTAATCTCAAACACAACTTGACAAGTCTACCGGATGCAGGCTCGAGGAAAATTTGAGCTCAAATTTAAAGCTAAGATAACTCATATATATCCATCAGAACTAAGGTCGATAACACAGACTTAGTTCAAGGGTTCAAATAGCTAAAATGTTTATACAAGTATTGTTCAATATATAGGGCTTGATAAGATCTTGACTTGGGTTCTCTCAAGATCAAACCTGAATTGTTACATGTTACAAGCTCAAATTGAACTAGATAAAGTTGGAAGTAACCAAACTCAAGCTAAAATGTCCCAATAAAAACTCGGTTGTTCGCTACCTAACAAGGAGCACAAAAAGGACATGAAATAGAGGTGGAGGTTTCAACCAATTATACTTACAAATGGGTCGATTTGGGTTATATATTTTATATCAAACGGGTTCAAATCAAATTTAGCTACAAAGAGAGCTGATCAAATTAATCGAAAGTCGTACGAGATATAACTTTATGCTTCTTTCTAATTTGAGATTAAATATGTATTAAAGTTTTTATATATTCACATCAAAGGTATTATAAAATTTAGATAACATACAGTAATTCCAAAGGTCCCCAGCCCTTTCAATTTTAAACCCGCACTAACAAATTGCCTGTTTGTTTTTAACCTTTACCTAATCTGCCCAGTTTGCAACATGTAACATGCAGTCAATATATCACTATTCAACAAGGAAAACGAAACCACTACATCAAATTATCAACATTTATTTAACAAAAATATCAAAAAAAAAAAAAAAAAAAAAAAAAAAAAAAAAAAAAAAAAACCTACCTTGTAAACAGCAGGGTGAACTGAATTGAGACGAAAAAACATTTTTTCAAGATCAGGAAGCCTTGTTCCATGTTCATATTGAGGTAGATGCCTAAAAAGCTCAACTCTGTTCCTGACCTCAGTTTGTTTTACCACTGCACGCTTTTTAGCTTTCTCCACACGTGTTGTATCGTCGAACTGCATTCGTGGATGAGGGACATCTTTCTTTCTATCTTTATCTGTTGGACGATCACCTACCCTTTTCTCAGAAGCTGCAACAGATGCATTATCTCTCTTTTGAGCAGGAGCCTTGGAGGGTTTTCCTGCTTTCGTGTTCGCTGAATTTGCAGGCACAGAACCAGCAGTTTCTTCCACTGCATAAACATAAGCAAGTATTACGAAACACATGACAAAATTACCTTCAGTGTGAGATTAAGGTGTTTTGATGTGAGTTTTAAAAGTAATTATTGCAACTTGAAAGAAACAAGTTCAGATACTGAAATGTGTAACTTTATATTTATCTCACTAATCAGTTTTCTTGGCATCTACTTACCTGCTTCCGCAAATTAGGTTATTTTTAAAATTGGACATTTCAACCCATTTACTTACAACATTGATAGATTGAGCTATGGTTTATCTCTAACGGCACAAAGGTCAGATAATATATGTATTTGTACAGACAAAGGATTATATGGGTCAAACAAGTCAAATCTTCTAAAGAGAATATAAATACAAAAACCGCCTACATTGTCTTATCATGAATAACTAATAATAATATCATGAAAGATCTTTTATAACACTAAATATTAATAGAAAAAACTTGACATTTCTTGACAGAAAGTTATTCAAGTCGACCCATCGCGACCCATTTGGATACATACCAAAATTACCATCCATTTTGACCTGTTGACCAACCTGCCGCACCAGGAACAACCCCGTTTTGATGAAGCCAAGAGATAATATGTTAAATCGACTTACCATCAGTTAGATGACCCAGAATAGAATCAACAATTACAAGAGCAATGACTAAACACGTAATTTAATACTAAGAATCTTGTGGACCCGTAATTATTGTGATCATATTTTTACTAACAATGGCAATATATAAAGGTCATTGTAATTAAAAGGATTATGAAACAAATTAATCTACAAAGGATATCTCAAACAAAAATGTTGCTATTTCATGGAAGTGAGAAAGTATGAACATGATTATGCACCAAATTGACCAATACAGTAGCTAAAATGTACGTGAATCAATAGCAGTTGTTCTCAAGGTTTTTTCTACAGGATAGTGAACGTTTTAGCTAATTTGAAGTCAAAGAAAATGCATGATCGTATAGACCAAGGCTGTCAAGATCGCGATCCCGCGCAGGATCATTTTTGTCTTTGCAAGATCGAGATCGTAGGATCGGACCGCGATCCTACGATTCTACCAATTTGTCATATTTTGTAAGCAAATGATATACGAGTCAAACTGTTTTACATTTCTACTCAACGTCAAAGATAAATTCATATAATATCCTCTTGAAAATGACAAAGTTCAAATTTCAAACACCAAAGTAATATAAAACACAAAAAAGTCAAGTTTCAATCATTACATTAACGATTTAGTGGAATATTATTACATAACATAGGTCCTAAATGTCTCGAAACATACGAGCCATCAACATGATTTTAGGAAAACAAACGTTTCATAAGTAGCATTCCAAAACTTACCATTTGATTAGTTTAATCACAGTGAAGTAAAGTAAATTAAACTATTGAACACTTTTAGACTATAATCTATTTAGAAAAGTAGAAAACTATGTATCAACTATAATCTATTTAGAAAATGAAACAATAGTGGTTTACTCATTAGACATTTGTAAAACCCACATTTGTTTTTTTTGGCCTAAGCAAGTAGGATGGACTTAAAAGATTAGAAAAAAAAAAAAAAAAAAAAAAAAAAAAAAAAAAAAAAAAAGTGAACTCGGATCGCGTGTCGATCTTACGATCCTACCTCAGATGCGATCCTACCATGATCCTACATGATTTTGACTGGTGTGCACGTAAGATTGTACGATCTTACGTGTGGTATAGACCTTAAATTAACCTATTTTAGTAATTCTGTTAGCATTCATTTCCTTGCTCATCTTATTATCTCTCCAACCTCCAAACAAAAAAAACAACATTCATAGTTAAATCACTCTTAAACTCACATTCACCTGAATATAGTGCCATTCAAACAAGTATAACGATTTAACATGGAAGTCTTTTAAGATGATCAAAAGCATCCTAGTATAAGCCTACTAAACAATTACAGAGAATATAAGTAACTTTTTAATTTTAAGATAATGAAACTATGCATTTCCATGTTTTTGTTTAAACAAAACAATGTATCTCGGATTCCTTACTCAAAAAAGAATGGTTTCAACTTTTATTTGTCATCTCGGTGTACTAGTCTATAGCCCATGATTTTCACGGTAGCAAGCAAGAAGTTTATATGGTGGGATTAATTTTAAAATACGCCATTGCAATATATATCAACAAGGTGAAAAATTAGTACGTACACCAGTCAAAATTTAGTCAAACCTATAGATCTTTTAAACCTTTTGCCAAAAATTTAGTCAAAATTATAGATCTTTTAAACCTTTTACCAATAACATAAATTATAACCAACAAAAAAAGGGTTGTGGGTCTAGCGGTATCTAAGTTACCCATTAACCAAGAGGTGGGTTCAATGCTTGAGGTATTAGGTGGAAAGTAGACTCAAAGAACTACAACTTTTGTTCTGACTTCATCTTAATCCAACGAATGGTTGATTTTCTACGATTTTTCAAACATGACATAAAATTCTGCACAACTTGCTGTCCCGTTTTCATACATAGCTAAAATCATCAAAAGTCGACATAAATCAATTCTAATCATTTACATAATTAAACCTCAGCTTGCTAAACATGTTTAGGATCATTTCTAACATTACTAACACATGAATCATATCTCAATTCGCTAATATGGCCTCGTGCCAAACACCCCTTTAAAAGCTATAAACTAATCTTATCTTCATCATTAACATGAACAACTCATAAACTCTAAATGAAAGAACCAGCCAACAGGCAACTCCTTATGAATGCAAAGACCCCCCTTGCAAAACCTCCACCCAGTCAACTTAATTTTGCTTCTCGACATACTCGACCAGTCTGGTTTAACTGTTGAACAGCTCGGTCCGGTTTGCCGGGTCCTTTATAATGGCCAGTTCTTTTTGAGAAGTCAGACTAGTCGATTCGTAACTGGTGTGACAACCGGTTAACGATTTAACCAGCCAGTCCATTCAGGTTTCAGAACCGTGATATTGAGGATTCTAAAAATACTAGTTTTGGTATTCAGTGTTCAAATAGAAATTAAACCTAAAACAGTCAAACGCCCCTCCAGTTAAATCATAATTTGTTATTAACCGTGAACATGGTTGGTCCCAACTTGCAAATCTTTAGGGGCTTGACGCTTGTAGACATGCGTTGTCAGAATGATTATTATGACATAAAGAATCCGAATCTGCTTTACATTTTTCAGTCTCTTATAAAAAGATTTTCACCTGCCTTCCCAGATACGACTAATTTGAGCAGAAGTATTAAGTAACCATACAAACTGATGCACAACCAATATCATCCAGACACTCTAAACTGATTGTTTAATGTCAGGCGACAATAGTAAGTTCAAACATTCCATTCAAACAGCCGCTTGATAGAAAGAATAAAGGAATGCAAACATTAGGAGTGCTATGGTAAGGATGGCAGACATTTATCGAGTTGCTAGCGTCGTACCCATCAAAGCAGCAACGTCAGATAGTTTTCATTTATTTTTAATTTTTGACAGTTTTACGTAGTTGACAATAGTTTCCGATTTTAATAGTTTGGAGATCTAACGTGTATGCGCCCGCGTGTTTAGGTTGGTGTATTATATGGTAAAAGAAAGGAAATTTTTTAAAATTTCTTAAAACTGGAGTGTTGAGATTGGCTAACAACTTATCTTAATTCAGAATGGGTCCGCAACTTAATTGTCTTATATTTAGTAGCATAGCTAATGTGGTGACTCCACAAGAAAATCATTAATAGAATGACAGAATCAAATATGGTAGTCTTAATGCAAAAGCAGCGGAAAACCCTCATTCTGAGGGCAAAACGCAAAAACGATAAGTCAAAGAAAATAGATAGCACACATTTGAGCATTACAAGACATGCAAAGAATAATCTGAAAATGATCATAAGGACATGTTTAGGACTGCTTATTTTTTCAGCTTATGCTTATGCTGCTTCTGCTTAAAAATAAGTACTTAGTTACTTATATCCTATGTATAGTTCTAGCTACTTGCTAGTGATTTACAGCTATTCCATCTTTCTACAGTTAAAAAATAATAATACCAAGTACTTATAAGCTGCTTAAAACATAAGTTCTCTTGGAAAGATTGTTTAGATTTGCTTGATTTGTAAAAGTGCGAGAAAACTAAAAATAATAATTATTTGTTGGAAATATTCCAATCAAATTCACTTAAAAAAATGTTTAAGTTAAATATGTTAGTGAAAAAGTAAGTTTAATTTCAGATTTTCAGCAGCATCCTAATTCTCTTTTTCTTCCATCTCTCAAGCTTTTTTATCAGAATCGGTTTATTTTACCTAATTGCATAAGCAGAAGAAGTAAGCAATCACAAACACCCCCTAAGAAGCATGGAGAAGAGTACTACATACCAGCAAACTGAAATATTGCTCTACCCTACTTAACTTAAGCGTTAAGCCTTAAACATACAATTAAAGCTAGCATATAGTTATGAATGGGTCAGTGTGTGTAACATGTCTATCCTATAAAAGGTCAAGCGGATAAAATAAAAACATTTTCTCGAAAGGAAATGGTTGAAAGTCGTCCAAAGTTTGGTTATAAAAAATCGTTCAAATTATAAAGTTTCCGTAATCATATTTGAGATAATAATTGTTTATTGAACATTTAAAAATCTATAATCTATAAAGCATTTACAATAGTGAGGCCCTCCAGTTTTTAAGATTAAGCAAATGGGTGATTTTGACCATTGGTTTCGTATGGATGTGAAATCAATGGTTTAAACACAGCCTAACCTCTTTATTTAAACTATCAGACCAATGCACACCATTCATAATTAAACCCGTCAAAAAAACACATATCTACATCATCCAATCTCACTTACATAAACGCCACCTTTGCGGGGGTACCCTGCTAGATTGGACAAAAAGTGTTTTGGGGCAACCCAACCGGTATCGACTCGTATGAAAACCCAGTTTTGAAGACCAAGACAAAAAAAAAATTTGGACAAAAAGTGTTTTGCTACCTAGGGTTAAAATGGATAAAAGCGAATGAAGCACTAAAAGATATAAAAGGTGAGGACTCACCTTTTGCAGCAGCTTTAGCAGCTCGTTGAGCCTCCTGAAGAGCACGCCTTTCCGCCTTCGAAGTTTTCTCTTTCACTGACTTTGATTTTGCACCACGTCCATCCTGAGATTCGCCAGATTGTTCCCCACCACCTTTTACTGAGAATGTAGAAAACAATCTGTTAATTATAAAATTGAATCATGAATAGGAAAAAGTTAATAAAGAGACAAAAACTGTGGTAGAGAGTCAGACTTTACTTTTTCAGTGACAGTTCAAACACAAATGGCAAATCCATTCCTCTTTACACACATGAATATGACATTCATATAACACACATGTCAGTTGGAGCTTTACAATATAGGAGAATTCATTCTGGCCTAACTAGATACACCAGAATTGCAAGTTTCTAATTATATTTTCTATAACAGATCCTACATAAATTATTTACTGCATCCAAATTGCCATTCTCAGTAAACTCGTAAGATCACTGCATTACCTTTTTGATATTTTATAAGAAGTTACAAATACACAGATGTTCAAGGCAATTTCATCATTCAAGATCGTTAACAATAGTCAAATACACTACGAATGGATGAAGCATTCAGTTTCATCCATACCAAGTCAAAGCCAGATCCATGGATCCAAATACCAACAGATTGCTGCTGCAGTGATACGGACAAAATTGACCAAAAGAAGAAGGCACTACTGATTGACATGACGTGTCGGGAGGATTATCAGAGAGAAGCAAAGATTTTCAATCATGGTTGCAAAAAGCGCTAGGCGCTAGTCGGGTGTCGATCACCGCCTAGCACCTAGTCGGTCTAGGCGATTGAACTTTTCAATATATAAATTTAAATTTATATGTATATTGATAAATCTTAGCATAAATAACCAAGTAGGTCTAAAAAAACATTGGATGGTGGGATTTAAATGTAAGTTAGGGCTTTAACTTAGTTAAATTAGGATTTTTTTTTAAGTAAAGCCTCATTTTTCTTTTTCTTTTCTAGCCATCATCTTATGTCTCTCGTCTTATCTTCTTGTAAATTTTCTCATCTACAACAATTACATCACAAAGTTCATTCTTACACATCATTTGAAAACAAGATCCGACCAATTGAAAGAAAAAACCTCATTTAAATTTTAAAAACCGTGTTGACCACCGCTAACCGGAATTGACTGCCGGTGACCATTGTTGACTGCTTTTTTGGCCGCCTAGTGTAAAATCGAGGCGGCTGGTGGCCGCCTAGCGCCTAGGCGGGCTTTCTACAACACTGTTTTTAATTGGAGGTTTGTGATATGCTTTGGGTACATTAAATGTACAAAATCTAATATTTTTCTTTTCCTTGTACTGGACTAACTGAAACCCGCAACAACTTAAAAAAAGATGTTATCATCACCCTAGAAGGCAGACTGAGTTTATGAGGCATATTGGCAATCCTAATTTATGGATATGGGGTGAGGTTAGATCAAGTAATAAGAAAAGTTGTGCTTGCCCGCAAGAGATCATAGCATAAGACATTAGAAAATAAAACCTTTGGCTCCATCACATTGTTCGGAATTGCTAAATATGCACAAAATGAAATTAAATATAAAACTTAAAGGATAAATTCACTTTGATATTACTACTTTGTTGCCATTCAGTCCTCATTCTTTTACCCTGTAGGGTCAAACATACAATGATGCAGATGCGGAGGCGGTGGTATTGAGCTGTAGACTATGATTTAAATTCTTAAATGTCGGTTAGTTTACATATATACAGTACTTTTCTAGCATATGTGCGCTAAGATTCCAAGTTTCCAACACATCTTATGTCATGATCACGTGATCGTGATCAAAGGCAGAGAATCAAAAAGATACCAAAACAAGCACAATAATAGAAAAACTTATTAATAGACATGGTCCGAAACTTTTTTTTTTTTTTTTTTTTTTTTTTTTTTTTGAAAGGTGAATTTCATTAGAAAACCGCCAGCCCACAAAACGGGGCGGCACACACAACAGCCAACCCAATTACATAATTACAAATTTACACCAACTATTCCAAGTCAGAGACGATAACTTAGCTCTATTTTTAGCCCAAAGAAAACCCAACACTTTGACTTCTCCAATAATATCTTCCATCCTAGCCTTCTTTCTTTGAAACTTAAGATGATTTCTCGCCTTCCAAATGCACCAACACCCTATAATAATAATGCCATAGAAAATCTCTCTATCTCGCCCTGACAACCCAACGAATTTATGGACATCCAAAAGATCCTTGAACGAAAAAGCAAAGATATTCTGGACTTTACACCAAGAAGAAATATGTTGCCAAAGCCTGGTGGCAAAAATGCAACCTGTGAATAAATGATCCACCGACTCATCCGCGCTCCCACAAAGCACGCAAGAGACATCCGCAATCGGAATATTTCTATGTCTCAAAACGGACACCATCGGGATCAGACATGGTCCGAAACTTATGAAATATAAGACTGATAGATGAATAGCAGGCCCATGCTTATCCTATGCTGCTTTTACTCAAAAAGGGAAATATCCAGTTGTATGGCTCAAAATCATAAGGTAAATTTATTGATCTGCAACAGCTCATATGTAACAGAAAAAGACAAACTTAAAACACTCTAGGTTGGTCTAGTGGTAAAAGCTTGCGACTATTATCAGAACATGTGAGAGAGGTCTCAAGTTCAATTCCTGCTAGGTGAAAACAAAACAACTCTGAAGTGGCCACGCCAACCTTCCAAAAACGGGAGGGCTTTACCCAGTTTGAGTCTATGTGGCGGCTGTGCTCAAAGCCTGTGAATTAGTAGGCCAAAAGGTAGAAAAGAATGCTAATCCACAAAAAGACAAACTTTACAAGATTAGACCACGTTTCCGCAAATGTGTGTTTCTGTACCTTTCTAATTCATCCCATCTTCCACTCGGTTAAACCAAGAAAAACAAAGAGAACACGGTCAATGTTGAAGCTAAAACTCGTGAATTATGAATTAAAATCTGTGAAAGTTGTGATGGACAAACGATTGGTGTTGATGGCCGGGTACAGGTTGTTAGCGAGAATTACTCTTCGTTTAATGATGATACACCATGCAAAGCTGCTGGTTCAGTTTCATCCAAAAATCAGAGTACAAGCTGTTGATATACAACACTTCTAGAATTCACAAATGGGATTGGTAGAAGGCAACAATAAACTCAGAATTCATATGAAGTTAGAAATGAACTCGAAAGGATTATTGTTAGTTTTGGCGGGAAAGTTAGTTAGATGGAATGGAAGAGATAACAGAATCAAGAAAGGAGAATTTTATTCAATCAAAGTGTGTAAATGAATTACAAGAGTAAACTATTTATAAAGTGGTTTTGGCGCCAAAGTTTAGTTAAGAGTGTGAAGGTAAGTTGTGGGAGATAACACGTGCACCTCACATGACCGGTTCAAACCGTGCATGTGCACCTCACGTACCACACTACTATCCAAACACTCTTACTCGTGTCAATCCATCCTCCTTAAACTGTTCTTGTCCTCAAGAACTGATATAAACAATTGGAAATTCAATCTCCTTAAAACACACCAAAAACACTTGTCCAGCAACCCTTCTTCTTAATCCAAACACCCCCAAAAGCAGCTATTGGTAAATCCAAACATTCCCACTCTCGACCAACTAGTGTGCCATCCAAGTGTCACATAAATGTTAGGAAGAACAGGCCACCAGCAAACATGTAACTGAGAACACTTGAGTCACCCCACCACTCCCATGTGATCTTATTAGCACAACCATCAGACCCTTGCACCATTTTACTCTGTCCAAACACTTGAAACAAGTCACGTGCCCAATCACTTTGGCTCGTATCAGTCCATTCCCCTTCAAATGATACTTGTCTTCAAGTATCAAGTTGAATGTGAGGAAATCTCTTCGTAATGTCTGCCATTTTGTCCACTGAATCTCAGCATACACAACCTTATTATCCTTCCTTGCATTTTTCTTCCCATAACAGCTTCTTTTAATAACAGATTGTGGTTCCACCTTAATCACAAAGCCCTTGCCACATTCAATCATAGCACTACTACACTTCAATCCTCTTCCTTTTTTTCTCCTTGGCCATTTCCACATATCAAATATACCTTTTTGCAGCACTCTACATTGTATCTCACTCATTTTCTTCCTTGTAGGCCACTTCCAACAATCAAACTGCAAGTAACCAAACTTATCTTCATTCTTTTCAGTAGCTTCCTTATCACTCATCTTCATTGTAACCTTATCCGTACCTTCTTCCTTCTTATACCATTGCTCATGACCAGAAGAACTATGAACATCAAATGCATAAGTAGCCGCGTTAGAACTTTTATACTCATCTTCTCGTCCTTCAACATGCTTCAAATCACGACAGATTTCCAACACTAGGTTACTTAAAGTAAGATTAGTATCTTGTCTACTCCAATCTTGTTCTACACCATGCTCATCTTTGTGTTCTACCAATCTATTACATGTATCTATTACATATTTCCAATCAGTATCTCGTAAACAACTGCTGATTAAATTTCCACGAAAGCTTCTTCCATGTTCATCATCACTTCTCCACAAGAAATTGCCTACAACTAAACCACAAGCAGATTCAACGTGACTACGTTTATTTTTAACTTTCCGACCTTCAAAATACTTCCACCCCTTAACATTTGCAACACAAACATTATCTACTTCTTGGTATATTTCACCTCCATTTACACAATCCAAAAACTCATCGACCTCCATAACCAGAAACTTTGAATCAATACTCTCGCTATCTACACTCTCACTAGTGTTTGCCTTCATAACCTCATCACCATAAATCAATCTCCCTAAATCTGTTCTTTCCTCACTCTCAGTTGCATCTTCTTCTTTAACCGACATATCACAAACTACTACACTCACCTTAAATTCAGTCTTACTACTTTTAACCCCATCTTTTTCATCTTTTGGTTGATAATAAGCATCAATTGAATTAATTGCAATATTCTTATGAACTTTTTCAACATGGTTATCAGGATCCACAAAGCAACCGTCATCAACTTTACTCAAATCTTTAAACTTTAATACTAGCACCTTACCACATTCCTTAGAAACATCACCAAAAACTTCTTTAACAATGTCATTACCAACAATTTCACTGAATTCCTTAATTGGCATTTCATCAAACATCTCATGAGCATTATAATTTTTTTCATCTTCTTTACCATTACCCTTTTCTTCACAAAGTTCATCAAGAACAATCAACTCCACGCCATCAGTTTCTTCATCATTTGTAACCCAATTTCCTACAACCTTCTCAACATCTTTCTTTTGTTCCCCTTTTTCAGTCAAATTCATCCTATTCAACAGATCTTCAAACTTGTCTTGATAGACTTGTACTGTACTAGTCTGCTTCAAGTTTTTGAGTTCCACCATAGGATCTTCAAACATATTACCAAATCTCTTCAAAGCCTGCTCAGCATACACATCCCAATCACATCCATACCCATAGTTTTTCAAGAACTGCTGATGCCACACCAAAGCCCTATCAGACAAATGCATGGCAGCCAATTCCACCTTCATGTTCTCTGGCACATCATCAATCCTGAATAAATGCCTACATCTAAACAACCAGCTCTTAACATCATCTCCATTAAATCCTGGAAACTCAATCTTGGACGTCCTACCATATTGGTTTACCACTACACCACCATTTCTTGCATTATGAACATGAGGACCATTACTTGTTCCTTCTCCAGACCTCATCCTCATCATCTCATTCTGCATTTGCTCCATTCTTTTTGACATTTCTTCAATGGTGTGCTGAAGTGACTCCATTGTAGTTTCTTGGGTTCTTGATGCGTTTCTTGTTTCAACCATGTCTACAGTACAGAACAGTGAAATTAGTGGTGGCTGATTTCTTGACCGGAAATCTCTTATTTTGATCGAAATTCACCGAAAAAGATGACCGGGAATCGAGAGTTTGCCAGGATGACAAGCTCTGATACCAATTGATATACCTATCGTTGATGGAGGAAACGCGGATGGCAGCTCTGGTGTGAGTACAATGAAATGCACGTGCGATCGTGTGTCACTTAAGTCTGATATACCTAGGGTGGTATTATTTGAGGATGAAAAGGTAGTAAAAGGGGTGGAAGAGCCGGTTCTTGCTGCCCCGGTTTCGTTTGCAAGTATGGTTGGGGCTGATTCTACTACTCGAAAGGTTAACTTTCGAACGCTTTACACAGGCAAACCTCTAAACGAAAAGACTGAGGTAAGTGTAGTCAAAAGCAAGCTTTAAGCGAAGAAGCGAAGCGAAGCGCCCTAAAGCGCTTTGATTCTAAAGAAGCGAGGCGTTTTACTAAAGCGAGCAAAAGCGTTGTCAGGCGACCAAAAAGCGACCAAAAAGCACTCGCTTTTTGTATAACGGCTACTTTTTAATTTTTTAGCTAATGAAGTTGTACAGTCGGCCCTAATCTTTTAAATTAGGTTGAATAATTACAAAACTACCCCTTTAGTATAATATTATAAATAATTACAAGTAGGACACTCTATGATGAATCCGACAAGGATCTTGTAGATGAAGATGATATAGTGGATCTCGAAAACTATGGGGAAATAAGAAATGAGAAGATGATTATTCCGAATAAAATAGTAGACTTTAAGCTTTAACTATTTGAACAAACTTCTCTTTTGTGGTCTTTTTATATTAAAAATGAAAATTTTAAGATAAGTATGTTTTTATTTAATCAGTGTTTTCATACTAGACACTATTATATGCACAAAGGGTAAAAAGTTAACTGAAACACTAGCTTTTGTCGCTTCTCACTTTAGGGAAAGGCATATCGCTTTGAGGTTGCTTTCGCTTTTAACTACCTTGGTACAAATTCCTATGTCTTCAGTCTTGGAAGTAAACTCTAGGTTCGAAAACAGTTTATTTGGGTATTTTATTGGCAAGAGTTGCATTTCACGTTGTGGAGAATTACGTTAAGAATGCATGGAAGAAATATGGAATTGTTCGGGCTATGATGAATTCTAAGGGTTTGTTCTTTAAATTTTCTTCAATTGAGGGAATGAACGGAGTTTTGGAGAATGGACCTTGGTTTATTCGATCCATTCTTATTATATTGAAGAAGTGGACTCCAAGGGCTAGTGTGGTGAAAGAGGATTTGGGCTCCATTCCTGTTTGGGTTAAACTTCATGATATCCCTATTGCTGCATTTATTGAGGATGGGTTGAATGCAATGGCTAATAAACTAGGTACTCCTATCATGCTTGATGAGTACACAACTTCTATGTATATGCAATCTGGGGTCGTTTCAATTATGCTCATCAGTTAATTTGATCTGAAATAATAATGAAAAAAGAGAAAACAAAAAAGCAAAACAAACATACCGGTGAGATTACTAACAACCGAAACAGTAGTCAAACTCTTGGGTTTAACCAACTCAAACCCGCCCCCCGCAGGCAACGAGCTTCTCCTCACGCGCCCACTCTTATCCTCAAAAAACTCACCGGAAGCAAACTCACAAGGATTATAACTCCCAACATCAGCCAACCGTGTTCGTGATGCCACGTCGGATAGATGACGTGGCGGAGGGATCATCACTGGTGACAGTGAGTTGCCGGAAGGTGCTGGTGATGACGTGGCCACTGATTGTGGTGGAGTGAAGAAACCGACGTGGCGGACTTTCGGGTCTATGACGGCGCGTGGGCCTCGCCGTTGGTCCATTTTTTGATTATTTAGGGTTTGATGGAGGAGTGGAGTGGGGGAGTGTGATTTAGTAGTGGACATTTGTTTGTACCGATGGATGTGCTGGTGTTGTGACACAAACGGACAAACACAGCCGATCAATTTAACCCCAAACCGTAAAAAAAGAACTTATAACTTAACCAAATCGTAACCCGGTTTTTATTTTTATTTTTTTGTTAAGAGCATGTGTGGTAACGAGGAAATGTTCGTTCAAAAAAAGCAAGGAAATGCCACGTGGTTTGTGTGCTAAACGAAAGTTTTTAAAATCGGGATTTTACTTAACATCATTTTTGTTTTTGCAAGATTGTGATATTAACATCGAATCGATATTATAAGATTCTACTATAGTGTAATTCTTTTAATAGGCATTATAAAATTATGTCTTACTTATCCAATCTTATGAGTGCCTACTTCACTCCTATGTCGAGCCGGCTAAGAAGCTCCTAACATGGGATCATTAGAATTTACTCATGCATTAAATACAACCAATAAAACTTAGTACACATCGGTTCATGTTTCCTAAGACGTTCAAGCATGTTACACAATGGAGATCTGCCAGTTTTCTTAAGCCTAACATTGAAATCATTCATCCAATATGTTGAGAATTATACTAACAGTTACCACGGCTAAGTGAAGATGTTACAACTGCAGAAGATTGTACTTGCAGTGGAAACTCGTTACCACTGCAAGAACATATATTACCACTGCTTATTAGATAACTGTTAGGAAACGTGTTCAGATAATTATAGAATAGATCTTGTGTATATCTTATTCTATTAGCATTATAATTATCTTGTAGAAGAGGACTCCTTGTGTTATAAAAGGAGGTCCTAGGTTAAAGGTTAGATATACGTTTTCTAGAGCTTCAAGGTGTAACCCTAGTGATATCAAGATCACTCGTATTATTATCATTAATAATATTGGAGCTAATCGTTTGTTTACATATATTGTTCTTATTCATATACAACTGTCTTACTCACAATCAAACTTCTAAGTGTTACTAAGTAGATTCCGCATACTTAGTGATATAACTCAAAGTATCAATCCAACACAAGTTCAAGGTGTTTAGATCCATCACAATACAACCATAAACAAGTAATCAACACATAATTAACATCTAGGTTTCATTAGATCTAAGCAAACACAAGATAGATCTAGCCTAACATGTTGAAATCAAGACAAGCACAAGATGTAGACAACCAACACATAGACATATTGATTGAATTAAAGAGAAGACTTATCTTAATAGCACATGAAAGGATTCAAGGGGTGAAAACCCTTGAATTTACTGTAAAATACAAGCTAGGGTTCACAAAGTTCGGCCCTAGGGTTTCTCCTCACAAGTTCCTCTCTAATGAATGAAAATTAGAAAACTATATATAGATTTTAGAATGTGACGGCGTCAAGAACAAATGTCTGACGCTGTCATCTCGCCGCCAAATAGTTCCTCGGACTGCCTAGATCTGGATCTGACGCCGTCATGTGTACACCTTATGCAGGCCGTCATGATATTAACTCTTGACGCCCTTTTTGTGACGCCTTCAGGTTTCTTCTGGGTCGTCATGGATTTTACTCTTGACGCCGTCAGGATTTTCTTCTTGACGCCGTCATACACTGTTTCCAGCATAGAAAATTAAGTCTTTGGCGTTTTCTTCACTTTTATGCTCCAAAAACGTCTGAATTGCTTCCTTTTCCAGATTTCACTCCCAAAGTACCTAAAATAACAAAATGAACGATTTAGGGTAATATTTGATCAAATAAATTCAATTCCGGGCTTAAATGACCTCCTAAAAGTGGTTCATTTTTCGCCTCATCAATAAGACACTCTGAACCGAAATGTGAGTTTCCACAATAGTCACACCAATGAAACTGATGTGACTGTGATTCATGTAGATTGTGGTCAAAATTGTTATCAGGAAACTCCTTGACACTCAGAACTGTAGTGTGGACCACCACAGCACTTACAAGAAAAACTCAGTGTATTTTGATACGAAGCATCATTGAAATTTGAATGATATGATTCTTGCTCGTATGAGTTGTGAGGAAGGTGGTTGAAATCGTTTTGAGAATATTCACAAAAGTTCTGATCATAATCAGAGGTGAATGTAGGTTCAGTTCTCAAAACATAACATGCACAAAGTTCATGGCTAAATCCATATTCCTTGCTATTGCACCGTTCACAAAGTGAACCATCTCCTAACGGATCTCTACAACTAACACAATGAAGTTGTTTCAATGAAGATAGCTGAGGTTGTGGAGGGTGGTCGGGAAAACTCTGAGAATCATTGAAAGCGTTCGGATTTGCTTTGCAAAATTTACAAAATCCGTCTCTAATATCACTCCCACACCGCCTACACGCGCACTTGTAACAATGAAGATTGTCATCCACTGGACCTTTACAATGAAAACAATTGTAGTCGAGTGATGACATAAGAATTAAACATTAACGAGGGATGAGAAGAAAAAATTAAACGGTAAAGAGGATAAGAAGATACGAATTAAAACGTATAGGAGACGAAGATTATTTTTGGGTTTTTCGAAAAACACATCAATTAAAACGAGACCAACTCAAAAAGACAATTGTGAACTTAAACCAATAATCACAATGTAAATGGCTTCTTTGAAAAAGGTACACCAATTCACAATGATACAATGGCAAGTTTTAATCTTTTGTTTGGGAACTTATTAATATTCACACCCCCAGTTGGTAGGTGTTCTGCCTTGGTTCTCAGCGGTGTATTTTATGCTTATTTTATTTAAACAAAGAAAACTGGAAAATCTTTTTGTATTTTTATATGATAAATATATATACAAAAGAAAAGGAAAATATTTTTTGTGTTTTACACTTTTTTGAAAATGATAACTTCTTGACGAAGGTTCTACAAGTCACTAATCGTTAAAATCGTAACGATATTGTCGCAGCACAACCTCCCCGGCAGCGGCGCCATTTTGATAAGCGTTTTTGAGCGCGTATCAAATTAATACAAAGTAGACGTGAGTGTAATTTACTAATTAACCTTTAGGAAAAGGTTAACTTGCAAGAACTCGTGAATACAATATATATGTGATACCGGGTAAGTAATTACCTGGGTCGTGTCCCAACGAGGTGTGAATGGGCAATATCGTGTCAAATTTGGAGATTAAAATGCTTGTATGGATGATGAGAGATTATTTGGTATTGCGGAATTACGGGAAATTAAAATAACGTACGAAGAATTAAATAAACGAAACTAAAATATGAATACAAACAAGGTAATGAAAATTAAAACTTAAAAACTACTTAGAATTCTACGAGAATGAAAATTAGGAAGTTAGGGAATCCTAAAACGTAATCTAATCTTAAAATCGTAAAATTTAATTAAGAAAACCGCGAGTGCGCAAAATAAAAAGTGAATTTAGAGCTACGCTAATCCTACGGGTTCAAAAATAATTTCCTACGATCCTAATAATAAAAGAAAATCTTTGAAAAAAGAAAAATATTTTTTTTTTGTGCTTTTATATTTTTTATAATGAACTAAAAACTAAAATAATAAAATAAATGATTTAAAAATAGTAAAATTATTTAGAAAATTATGAAAAAATTCTGGAAAGTTTATTACACTAAAAAGGAGCTGAGAAAAATATGAAAATGAAATAAGCAATAAAAATAAGCAGGTATTAAGCAATCTTAAAAGCTGAATATTAATAAGCGAATAAATTTAAACTACACTAAATAATTAATAAAAGGAAACAATAACAAAAAGAACAACTAGCACAGATGGTGAAGGGTGGTAATGTTGTGTCTGTGAGCAGGGGGTCAGGGGTTCGAATCCCTGAACACCCTTTTTGCAGAAATATTTTTATATATATATATTTTTTTTTGTTTTTTTTTTTCTGTTAAGACTTTACAAAGTGATAAGTAGCTTTTTGAAATCATAAACTTTTTGAAAACCTCAAAATAAGCTGGAAATGAGCTTATTGACAGCAACAACAACCAAAAGTTAGTCAATAACAATCAAGCTCAACTGTTTCTAGCCAATAAGCTCACACAAGCTTTCAGTAGCTTCTATTAAGCTAAAACTTTACAAACACCTTCAATCTAACATAAATAACAGCTATCTAAACTAATGTGAGCAAAGGACAAGCAAACAGGGATCAATGAGCAGCTTGACAGTTACAAAACAACAAAATACAAGAAATGAACCTAACTGTTTGGGAAACACATAAGCTAACTATGACTAAACGAGCTAAAGCTAACTAAAAGGGGGTCCTAAACAAGCTAAGGGAACATAAATTGAGCAATTGAGGGGACTTAATAAGCACTAAACAGACAATCTATCCTAGGGGCTGCAACAGTTAAAAGTGGCCAAAAGGCTTATTTCAGAGACCTAATAAGCTGACTAAAAAAATCCTAAAAATAAAACAAAAATATTAGCATGCAGATAAGGTGTCAGATAAGCTACAAACTAATTTTCAGGGCATGAGGACCAAAAATGAAGCAATGAAAAATACTACGCTAAGGGGCTGTGGGGTGGTGAAACATGCATGCCTGATGGAGGCTTTTTGCATCCCAAGAATAAGCCATAGAAAAGGGTCTAAAATCAAAGACAAGCTGAAATCTATGAATACTATACTACTGGATAACTGTATATTGAAAATCAAAAGCTAAAACTAGCATAAGCTAAACTGAAAACAACTTCAAAAGTGAGCTTGTGGGACTGATAGCTGTTTTGGTACCCTTATGAGTTGGGTCAATTTTTGCTAAAATGGGCGAGTTTGACAAAGGGAGTCAAAGGAAGAATTGTAAATAGTTTACATTAACTAAAGTGAACTAAGTTTAGGCAAGTACTACAACTACTAATGGCCTAAGCTAGATTCTGAAGTGGAATTTTTATTTTACTGATGCAACGATGAAGAAAGAAAAAGAAAAAGAAAAGTATGCAAGAGTGAGTAAGACTAAAGCCTATGAGTGGAGAATTTTATTTGCAGCCTAATTGAATTAGAAACTTGCAATTTATATCAAGAAAATGCAACCAAAGAAAATTGTGCACTAACCACTGAGCAAATCAATTATATGAAGTATTTTTTGGAAATCAAATGCAATATGACTAAATGTGCTTGAAAATGCTAACAAAAGATAGATTTACACTATTAGAGACAAATGATGTTTGGTTCAATTGACCAAATGGTCAAAATGATCACAAGCTTCAACAACAAATCCCGACCCAAACACCCCTCTATGGGATAACTGATGAGACTTTCAAACTATAACTTGAAATATACTGATAGATTAGGCTAGAACTATGGTAAACATGCACAGATTAACAGGAACGAAGAGTTAAAAACAAGCAAACTTTAAAATGAGCAATTAAGATGAAAACTTTAAAATGCTTAACAAGAATAATATGAAAACTCAAACTTTGATTAAACTTTTAATGAAAGTCAAGAATACAAGACAGAGTTGAAAGACTAAAAATAATACTAAAATCTACTTCTAATTACTACCTACTAAAACCTAGTGCCCATTCATGGCTTACATTCCAATCTATTTATACTAAAGCTAATCATGGTTCCTATCTTCTGTTGTGTTTTCTTTGTGAGAGTGAAGTGCTTGGGGACTCTTCTGTGCTTCCTTGGAGTAAATCCCACCATTGAATTGCTTTTGTAATGATCATAACCATTGGATCAGTCTTGGAAGGTGATGGATTGCCAACTTGGCACTTGGAGGGGTTGACATCTCGTGAAGTGCTTTTTGCTTGGGATAATGTGGAGTATGCTTTTGAGGGGAGAATGACGTGTAGCAGGTAAAAGTAATGGAGGAGGGGGAATATATGGTGGGTAAAAAAGGCAGGGAGGAGGAAGGAGCGTTTGACTTGGTGGAAGTGATAAACTAGGAGGGGCGTTTTTTTATTGTTTGTGTTGTGTTTAGGTTTGGGTGTGGATTTGTAACTAGGCCAGCAGGCCTAGGATGTTGGGTTACTTTGTGAAGTGGGCTAGGTGAGGGTGGACTACAAGGGTGAGTTGGGTTAAGGAGTTAGTTTAAGGTTTAGTTGATTGGTGGTGGTATTGGGTTAGTAAAAGGATTAGGTTAAGGTAGTTAATTAGTTTAGGGTAAATTAGGTTTAAGGTAAATGGTAAAAATGGGTTTTGGTTTCGGGTTTGTTTTTCCATGCTCACTCCATTGCCATATCCCGGGGTTGACTTCGAACTTGACTTTTTGTATTTTCTTTATTTTTCTTCAAAATCGTGTCAAGTCGGTCCGGTAATGCTCCATTATGCTCCTATTCCCATGCAAGCTCCGTTTT